>LR750298.1:614169-656547 GCA_902729485.2 Mus minutoides | reverse complement strand
AAGAACTCTTCAAAGAATTAACCAAACCAGGAGCTGGTTCTTTGAGAAAATCAACAAGATAGATAAACCCTTAGCCAGACTCACTAGAGGGCACAGGGACAGTATCTTAATTAACAAAATCAGAAATGAAAAAGGAGACATAACAACAGAACCTGAGGAAATCCAAAACATCACCGGATCCTACTACAAAAGGCTATACTCAACAAAGCTAGAAAACCTGGAGGAAATGGACAATTTCCTAGACAGATACCAGGAACCAAAGGTAAGCAAGGATCAGATTAACGATCTAAACAGGCCCATTTCCTCTAAAGAAATAGAAGCAGTCATCAATAGTCTCCCAACCAATAAAAGCCCAGGACCAGATGGGTTTAGTGCAGAGTTCTATCAGACCTTCAAAGAAGACCCAATTCCAACTCTCCTAAAACTATTCCACAAAATAGAGACAGAAGGTACTCTACCCAATTCATTCTATGAAGCCACAATTACTCTGATACCTAAACCACACAAAGATCCAACAAAAAAAGAGAACTTCAGACCAATTTCCCTCATGAATATCGATGCAAAAATACTCAATAAAATCCTTGCAAACCGCATCCAAGAACACATCAAAAGGATCATCCATCATGACCAAGTAGGCTTCATCCCAGGAATGCAGGGATGGTTTAATATACAGAAATCCATCAAGGTAATCAACTATATAAACAAACTCAAGGATCTTTGTTTAGTGCATTTGGAGTTTTGACCCTCGAACCTGGTGTTGCCAAGCTCCTGGGTTCCTGGGATCCTGGGATCCTGGGATCCTGGGATCCTGGGATCCTGGGTATGTTAGAGTGCCTGGGAATAGAGTATCCTCTGGGTGTTGTGGGAGTGGCTCTAGAGTTCGCACCCTGATTCAGCTCAGCGCACCTGCGCAGACAGGAAACTAACGTTCGGTGTCCAGACCACCCCAAGGACTTAAGGACCTAGGACGACCAGAGTTAATGATGACCACTACAACATTGTCTACAATATAGGAGGAATAGAGACTAGGATACTAGGACCCGTGCAATCTCGTGGAACTTAACCTCGAAGGAGACCGACTTCACCCTGACCGACTTCTCAAATACGGAGAAGAATAACGATTTAATACTCTTTTTGTTTCTGTGCATTTTGTGTACTATTATGTGATGAGATCATTTTTTCCTGTAAAGTCCATTTTTTTCCCTAAAGGCTTCTTATTCTTTTATTGCCATCTCTTTCTTTACGTTGGGAAAGTTTTCCTCTATGATTTTGTTGAAGCTATTTCCTGGCCTTTAGAGCTGGGAATCTTCACTGTCTTCTAATCCTATTATTTTTGTTAGATATTTTCTTAATTTTCATTTCTAATGTTATTCTTTTTCCTAGTTTCCTCTCTGAAAATCCCCTATCCCCTCCCCTCTTCCCCTGCTCCCCAACACACCCACTCCCATTCCTTGTCCTGGCATTTCCCCTATATTGGGGCATAGAGCCTTCAAAGGACCAAGGATATCTCCTCCCATTGATGACTGAGTAGGGCATCCTCTGCTACAAATATAGCTAGAGCCAAAAATTCCACCATGTGTTTTCTTTGATTGGTGGTATAGATCCAAGGAGCCTACAGAACTCCAAGTAGACTGGACCAGAAAAAAATTCCTCCTGACACATAATAATCAGGACAACAAATGCACTAAATAAAGATAGAATATTAAAAGCAGTAAGGGAAAAGTCAAGTAGCATATAAAGGCAGACCTAAGGATGCTTCAACATATAACAAGAACACATGCCCAATATGTTAATAACGTAATAGCCAGAAGCTTGAAAGAACCCAGATGTCCTTCAACAGAGGAATGGATACATAAAATGTAAATTTTCACAATGGAGTACTACTCAGCTATTAAAAACAATGCAATATTGAAATTATTAGGCAAATGGATGGAACCAGAGTATATCATCCTTAGTGAGGTAGCCCAAACAGAAAAGAACACACATGTTATGCACTTACTGATAAGTGCATGTTAGCCCAAAGCATGGAAAATGCAAGATAAAATTCAAGAACCACATGAAGCTCAAGGAGAAGGAAGACCAAGGTATGGATGCTTCTGTTCTTTTTAGAAGGGGAAACAAAATACTCAGGGGAGGATATATGGAGACAGAGTGTAGAGCAGAGACTGAAAGAAAGGCCATCCAGAAACTGCCACACCTGGGGATCCATTCCATATATAGTCATCAAACCCAGACACTATTGTGGATGCCAACAAGTGCTTGCTGACAGGAGCCTGATATAGCTGTCTCCTGAGAAGCTCTGCCAGAACCTAACAAATACAGAGGCAAATACTCACAGCAAACCTTTGGACTGAACATGGGATCCCCAATGAATGAGTACGAGAAAGAACTGAAGGAGCTGAAGGATTTTGCAACCCCATAGGAAGCACAACAATATAAACCAACCAGACCCTTCTGAGCTCCCAGAAACTAAACCACCAACCAAATGGTACACATGGAGTGACCCATGGCTCCAGTGGCATATGTAGCACAGAATGACTTTATCTTGCATCAATGGGAGGAGAGGCCTATGGTCCTGTGAAGGATAGATGCCACAGAGTAGGGGAATGCCAGGGTGTAGAAGCCAGAGTGGGTCAGTGGTTGGAGGAACAGCTTCACAGAAGCAGGCGAGGGGGATGGGAAGAAAAGGAAAAAAATGGGTAACCATAATAAGTCATGAAATGAAATAAAAGCCAGTTGAATAATAATAATGATAATAATAATAATATTAAATGTGGTTCATTAATACAAAGGAAAACTACTTAGTTATTAAGAATGAGGACATCCTGAATTTTGCAGGCAAATGTATAGAACTAAAGAATATCATACTGAATGAGGGATCTCAGACCCAAAATATATGCATGGTATGTGCTCACTAATAAACAGATATTAGCCAAAAAAGTACAGAATTCACAGGACAAAATACACAGGACTCAAGAATGTTAACAAGCCAAAGGATCCAAGTGAGGATGCCTCAGTCCCTCATGGGAGGGAGAAGAAAGCAGTTACTGTGGTGGGGACAGAGTGAGAGAGGAATCTGGTGAGAAAGGAGACATGGAGGGGAAATTGGGAACATGACCAGGTAGTAGGGAGTGGACAGGTCTTAAGCCCTGAGGGCCAACACAAAGAATGTAAACAGGCAACNTGGTAGGGTAGGAAATGGGGAGACCCTTTAGAAGGCACAGGAGACCTGGGAGGTGAGAGATACTCAGGACTCAAGGGGGGGCGTCTTGAATAAATAGCTCTACAGTGGGGAGGAGGAACTTGTATAGTCAACCTTCAGTGGAGGGACAGGACATGAAGTGGAGGGATGGGGTTTCCATTCCACAGTCAAAAGCTCTGACCCAGATTTGTCCCTGTCTGAAGGAACTGCAGGGACAAAAATGGAGAGGAGCATAAGAGGAATGTCCAGTGACAGGCTCAAGTTAGGATCCAGCTCAAGCAGAGGACTGGGGCCCTGACAAAGTTACTGGTGCTGTGGTGTGCTTGCAGACAGGAAGGAGCCTAGCATGGCTGTTCTATGAGAGGCCTAACAAGCATCTTAAAGAGTCAGATGCAGATACTAGCACCCAACCAATAGATTGAAGACAGGAATCTTTGTGGTTGAATTGGGGGAAAATTGGAAGAAGCTGATCAGGAGGGTGACCCCATGGGAATATCAGAAGTCCCAACTGACCTGGAGATCTCTCAGACACTGAGTCACCAATCAGGCAGCATACACCAAATGATATTAGTTCCCTGACACATATACAGCAGAGGACTGCCTGTCTTGGTCTCAGTGACAAAAGATGCACCTGACCCTTGAGACTTGAGGCCCCAGGGATTGGGGAGGCCTGGTGGAGTGGAGGTGGTGGTGTGGGGACAGCCTCTTGGAGATGAGGAATGGGACGAGAAACTGTTAGAGGGCAGAGGGTTTGGGGATAAAAACAGGGCTGTAAAAAAGATTAACAGTAAAAAAAGAAAAGTCACTATCATTGATGATCAATTTTGAGTCAAGTGTCAGTCAGCCATCATCATATGATGCCATATCTATTGAATCTTTTATTTGATTTGTTCAATTAGGTATTTGTCCCAATATCCTCTTCTAAGCATTGCTCTCTTTTTAATTAATTTCATTATTACTGTGATGAACACCCTAACCAAAGGCAACTTTGAGAATAGTGGATCTATTTTCTTTATATAACTAGAGTGACATTTCTTTGATGAAAGCAAAGACAAGAACTCAAACCAGATAGGAAACTGAAGACAGGACATTATATGTGAAGAAGTGTTTCTCACTGGCTTGCTTCTATGGATTTACTAATCATGGTGTATTATAGACAAGACAAGCACCCAAGAATTGGCAGGAAACACACTAGGATGGGCTGCCCACCATCAATCATCAATAGAAAAAAGAAACATAGGTGCTTCTTTATAACTTGATTTTTTTTTTAGGGAATTTCCTGTATTGAAGTTCTGTCTTCTCAAATATCTCTAGGTTATGTCAAGAAGGCATAAAATCAGTAAGCACAGATCATGACTACTTTTCTGAGTACTCATGCTATTGCAAGAACACACTTAGTCAGAAACATGTAGTTATATTATCAACAGACTGTCTTGAACCTTAGTAATGTTATCATTACAAAAATGGGTCAAGACTCAGTAAAGTTTACATTACACATTCATGTAATGCTCCTGTTAGTATGGATACTAAATTTTGGTATATACCCACTTGTAACAACATAACCTGAGAAGAAAAATTAGCCCATCAATTCTTCATCAATGATAACAAACTTAAGTCAAATGTGTGAGTCAACAGACCCCAGATCACTATTTCATGAAGACAGACATGGAAATACACATCAATAATATTAAAATAATAAAAAAACATGGTTCATTATAATGCTAAAAGGCTTTATTGATATCTAAATACACTATGAAGATTTCATGATTTTGACTTGATTTCTAATAATGACTAAAAATGTTAATGATTTCAATGGTTGTAATCAAATGCATTTTAAATGGCAGTATTTAACTCAATAGTAACTCAATGTCTCAGCATTCTATTTCTCATTAGAGGGCTCTGAACCTTCAAATATGTTGTAATCAGATTTAGTTATCTGATAAACCCAAGCCATCTGGATTCATTCTTCACAGAACTTCCTGGAAAAGAGAGAGCATTTTCTTGTGAGAACCAGCAGTCTAGTAAAAGCAGTAGAGAAGAAAATAAATTTAGATACTATACTAGGCATAACTACAAATTCCTTAATTTAAAAACACTAGAGGTCATCAAGTTATTTTTTCACTTGAATTTTATATCCACAAGCATAAAATTATAATACTAAGCATTACTTTTATGTATATTTATGCAGAATTGCTTCATCTTTATGCACTCATCCTTAGTAGTGTGATTATAACAAGCCAGAGAGTACAAAGAGACCTAAGATCATGTTCTCCATTTCTGGAAAAAAAAAATTAATAACACAGCCATTACCACAAAACTTATTTGAACATGGATCTCTGTAAAGAAATATGTCCATTTGCCCTATAACACAAATGAAGCAAATAATTTTTCTCACATTGGTGCAAATTTTCTCTGAAAGAGCCCTGTAAGTAGTGTATGTGATCTCTCAGGATTACACCAGTGATATAGGGATCAAATTTCAGCAAAGGATTCCTTTGACAAACAAACTATTCATTATTACTGGTGTCAAAGACATCAAATTCAAAACACACACACACACACACACACACACACACACACACACACACACACACATATATATATATATATATATATATATATATATATATATATATATATATATATATATATATATATATATATATATATATGTACATATTTGTATGTGTATGTATAAGTTATACATATAATATGAATTTATAAGATATACTATAGTAAGATGTAATATAATTCTGATTACAGTTTCCCTCTCCAAAAAACTTCTTAGATTCTGAGATTTCCCCAATCTCCCTAACATCCCAAATCCATAAACTTTGTTCATCTCTTAAGTGGATGCTCACATTCATCTATATGATGGAGCACAGGGCCCACAATGGAGAAGCTAGAGATAGAACCCCAGGAGCTAACCAGAACCCCCAGAGCTCGTGTCTCTAGCTACATATGTAGCAGAAGATGGCCTAGTCAGCCATCATTGGGAAGAGAGGCCCCTTGGTCTTGCAAACTTTATATGCCCCAGTACAGGAGAACGCCAGGGCCAAGAAGTGGGAGTGGGTGGGCAGGGGAGCAGGGCAGGGGGAGGGGGAGGGAACTTTCGGGATAGCATTTGAAATGTAAATTAAGAAAATATCTAATAAAAAATCAAAAAAAGAAAATTGGCAGGTATCTAAATAATTATTAATACTAATAATAAAGTAAGATAAAATAAAAATAAACACTTAAATAGAATAGGAAAAATAGAAACAAACATGAAAGAAATGTGGCTTAAAGAAAAGGACAAGAAATGCATGTATATGCAGAGGCATATGTAGCCTAACATTCAGAAGTTTTATAAAAATATTTCAACTGTAGCTCAGTATATATAAACAATATATCTATAAAGTTGGAAAAACACAGAAGAAAGCCATGAGAGAAAAACCTCACAAAATGAAACTGCGTTTCTTTGGTGTTGGCCATGTGTAGTGCTTACCTGTAAGTGTGATTTACATAAGCAGTAGATTATATTGAAGTACCAGTTGTTTTTCTTTGAAAGCAGTTATCTATTGGAGTAATCTTCTGGATTAATGACAGAATTTATGTTTACTTCTGCTTTCAAAACTAGAAAATCAATTGGCTTAGGCAAGTGTAATTTGAGTATATGCTTTGCCAGTATTTGTGAATTTATACTTACCTAATTATAGTTACGAATTATTACTAGATCTACTTCACTTTTGCCGCCCGGTATAAGCTCATCTGTAGAAAATAAAATATTTCTGTGATAATATAATTTTTAAAAAAATTGTTTTCTAAGGCTTTTATATAGAAAAGCAAATCATAACAATGTAAAACATTGGAAGTTTATATTTTATTTCAAGTTTATTTTTTTGCTTTCCAGGTTTAATATAATAAAACTGATTAGAATCTAAGTCGATGAAAGAATGTAGAACCTGCTTTCTTTAACTATCATTCCTCTAAAGCAAAATTCAAGTACCCCTCTAAATGGAAAAAATGAAAATATTATTAGAAGATATGAAGAAGCAAAATTGTTCTTGGGAGTAGAAAGCAGGATTATATTCATGAGCACTGATGTCATGTCCAGCACTACAATGTCCAGTTTTTCAGAGAGATTCACTAAAGCTTACTACATTACCAGACATTCAACCACTCCTAGACCTTGTTGATGACAAACCCCGGACTGATCCCCCAACTTTCAGTGGGGACCCCCAACCCCTGCAGCCCATTCCCACCAAGTAGTCGTATATCACTCTGATGAAGAACTATATGCACAGAAACCAGAATCACTATAAACTCATTTACTAATTTCTTCATCATTTACATTTTAGAAACAAAAATGCAAGTTTATGTTATGAAGAAAGAAATTTCTTTGATACTTCATTAAGTGTTCTGTTGAGCTGAATGTCATAGTCACATGAATCATACTGCTGCTGCTTCCAATGTACCTTGTTCAAAAATACCATTCAACAACTGCATTCTACCAAATACCGTCTTCAAACTGTTCTTGTATTTTGCATAATCCTATCTCAAAGTACTATGTGTCATCACAAATTTATCTTTAATGAATTGTATGATTAAAATGTTAGGTGAAATTACTGTAATCGAAGCCATGAATATTGAAACTCAATAGCTTTTTTATATCATCTTTTTTTTATTACATGTTTCTACCAACATAAATAGTTTTAAGGTAAACAAGTGTGAAACAAAGTTATTATGCACAAATATGTTTTGCTGAATCCCATTGTCTTTACTGTCTTTCTTTTCAAAATTGTGAAACTGTGTGTCTAGCCTTGCAAATTTACCACATTTGACATTCTCTTTTCATGAAAATTGGTTTAATTTGTGTAATAGAAATAATAGAATTTTACTATCATATGGTAGGTAGGAAAATTTTCTGTTCTGCAAGACAAACTGGGAACAAAGATTACATAAATAATTTCCCTAGAGCCCATACCATATGAAAAACACTACGAAATGAAATGGAATTTCTTTCTTAATGAGAAAATATCATTCAGTGGGAGACAATGGAATATTTACTCTTTTTATCTCCTCTCAGTAACAAAAATGCTCATTACAGATTTCTCATATATTCATCTCAATTTTCTACTAATTACAACAAACTAACACAAAATCATCTACTTTAATGAAATAATAACAGAGGCTTATGGACTGAAAATAAAAATTATTTCAAAGACAATAGTTGATACAAGCACATTTCAACTACTATCATGAAAGCCAAAGCTGTTTAGCAGAAACTACTGAAAAAAAAGGGGGGGGAGGGTTTGCATTCCTTAGATGCAAACTCTTTCAGTGCAAGCTACTTGGCAGTTTACATTACTGCTTTCATCTGAAAATAACCATGTCCCTCCCTTCAAAACCTTAGAATACATTGTATGAAACATTTATACAAATTCACCTCTTGTTACTATAGTAAATTGTGCTAATCCCAAATTGAACACATACTTTTAGTAAAAAGATAAGGCTTCTGGTCTGGCAATAACATAATCATTTGGATATTAGGGCTGTTCTGTAAACCTGAGACTTATGGTTACCACATTTATGGCTCACACCTTAAAACATAATTTTCTCTGTTCCTTCACTTACAAACCAAACACCACATGTTGATTTTCACTGGATCATCAGAAAATATTTAAAAATATGGAGAAAGTACATTATTTAGCTTTTCTCAGTACTAGCAGATAGGATAGGATTTCTGAGCCACTGGTATTCTAGTCACAACCAAGCTGTATGGTACAGCAGTCACACTGTACTTTCCTGATCCCACCCCTTCCACCAACTCTAAGTTTGCATTGAGCAGTGAACCAGAGATTAACTCCTGAGTGTTAAGATATAGTAGGTGAGTCACCTGATCAATTTCATCAGTATACTCTATTTGGAGAAATGTTGCTAATTAAGGTTGAAGTCTACCATGTTCAGATAGCAAAATAAAGGATTTTCTTTAACAGAAGAGCTTTCTTGTCTCTAATCTTGGTTTAGGATTCTGAAACCTCATACCTTTATTTGGGAAAGAGTGAGTATTCCTTGACAGACGTACAAACCTCTTTTCCTGATTAGAACTGACCCAGCTTGGGATTCCTGGAATGGCTCTTCATATAAATGAGACATTCACAGGACTTTAAATTCTTGTCAATAAATTTTATTTGCCCTAAAAATACACCTTCCCACATTCCAAAGTCCATATATACCTTTGGTTCACCCAGAATAAAGTGTGTAGTAATAACCTCACCCTGAATAATGTTTTCTGCTCAAGCTAAGATCATCTAAGAGAGCTGTTTCATTGAAGATCCTTGAAGAAGGACTTTGTCTAAAAGTCAAGAAACAATAAAATCCTAGGAGAAAGCCTTCTCTCTCTATCCTGTACACCACCCCGACATTTACTCCCAACTGAACTGGGGTCCTGCAGGACCCTGCCCATTCGAGACCCTGCAATTTTCTTCAAGATCAATGTGAAGAAGTGCCTGGATACCCTGAGAAGGAATAAGCATAAGATTTGGAATCACAAAGGGAACCTCCAAGATGCATATCAAAATAAAATGTTGGCATTTATAAAAATATATAATTTTTTATATAAAAGATAATCAGTACAAAGAATTAACTGTTTTCATTTCCTTTAAAAATGCTGAGAAAACTAGCTATCTCCATTGAGAGATAAAAGAAAATTCAAATTTAAGATACAATAAAATTTTGAGACATTTTACCTTCTTGTATAGTTGTTCAGTTTAGTTGAATTATAGAAGAAAATTCATCATATTTGAGACAGTGCCAGGAAGGATGCTACTATTCAAGTGATTGTAAATACATCCCAAAATCCAATAGATTAATCATGCTACATGAAATTATATGTTTCCATGACACCTTACATTATTATATTATAAAATTATTAAGTTGGTTTATAGCATATACTCCATAGATATTAAGAATAATAATAATAGGGCTGGTGAGATGGCTCAGCGGGTAAGAGCACCCGACTGTTCTTCCGAAGGTGATAAGTTCAAATCCCAGCATCCACATGGTGGCTCACAACCATCCGTAATGAGATCTGGCGCCCTCTTCTGGAGTGTCTGAAGACAGCTACAGTGTACTTACATATAATAAATAAAATAAACCTTAAAAAAAGAATAATAATAATAACAAAGAAAAACTATAAGGAGATATTAAGTTACTTAGGCCAACACTATTCTCAAGGACATTTCAGCATGGGTTATTTTCAAAGGATGACTTGATCCAGAGATCCCATGATTACTTTTGCTCCTCCTATTCCTTTCTCAATGGAAAATGTCAGTTGATTGAGATTCATATATAGCAGAGAAATAAAACATCCTAAAGTTTTAAGTGAAATGATATCACAGAGCTCTCACTGCATGAGATGACAACCCAATCCACTGACATCTGCTCTACTTCTACTAGATCTCACTTTCCCATTTCTGTAAAACATAAGGCTCCATTTGTCTAAGATATCTCTCATTGCCCTGTTTGCCCATGTTATACTAACTACAGAAGATCAAGCAATTGTCAACTGAAGATATTTCAATAAGTGTAAACTCAAATTGTTTACTGAAAAATAATTTACATAAACTAACAATCCTTTATTAGTCTATAAAATGGTTAGTTGTTAACAAAGTAATTTGAATATGAAGCCTCCAGGTGAAATTTCATTTCAACCTATATTCCTCAACAATTTGCATTCTAAAACTGTAACACAAATTAAAATGTTATTCAGTAAAATAAACAAGCCTAAAATAAAAGATGTAGTCTTTCCTATTCAATAGCAAATGTGTGATTACTCTACTATGAAAGAGTTATAAGTCCTGTTGATCATCTAAATAATTGTGATCAGGTAGATTACCTGGAATGGTTTGCATGAAGATGCCACCCAGATTATTAGGCATTATCATTATAGGAGTATTGCTTGAAGTTTCAGGCATTTCCAATCCTGGAGTTCCAAATGCTCTCCAACCGAAGCTTATCATTCCAGAGATGACAATATCACCTTCATTGTAAGTGTTTTCAGTTATTTGACCTGTAGAAAGTAAAATGCATGTTGCAAGGGACAATGAATATATTTCTGGATTCACTTTACTTCATGAACAAAAACTCAATATCAATTTAGGTAGAGTTCTCACACAGAAGAATCTTGTAGTGTAATCATTAGTCATTGAAACAGGTATACATGGGATTTGGAAAAATGAAACACTCTTTTATTTAGGTGCTTACCATTGCAAATGATGAAGAATCCCAGAAGTGAAAACAGAATAATCAGCTTCATATTTAAAATTTAGGATTCAGATGAAGTGCCTGGTAGTCTGCAGATCAACCCCTCCAAAGAACATCTAGCTTGCTCATTTATACTGTCTCTCAGAATTGTTCAGGCCTCTAAGTGGTGTGGTGAGCTTGGTGATGACAGCACATGTAAACATTGTCACATGTCAAAGACAGAAGAGTGGCTATCATTTAATGTCCATTTTCTGTAGTATCCACTAAGACTTGATCCTAATTTAGAACATACCAAACCTATAGTATTCTATTGTCCATCCTGTGTAAAGAGCAAATTCTAGAAATAAACATTTCAGGATAAAAAAAAAAAACCAAATATTTCAAACATACGTCATGATTTGTGCCTGATCAAACATAGTCAAAGACTTCGTGTCTCTAAGAAATCAAGCATTATGATTAAATAAAATAACTGTATTACCTCACAACATAATATGTTTTGAATATTTCTAACCTTTCAAACAACAAAAACAAATCCATAAGGTATTAAAATCATCCTTATTTTGTTTAGGGAAATACATATATCATACAGGTAGAGGTGTCTGATAAATCAGAAAGTTAACAGCCACAATTTATATGCAGAGAACCTGGTAAAGTCTCATGCAAATCTCATGGATAAGGCTTCTGTCTCTGTGAGATCATGTGATTTGTTGAATTTTTATTACTTGCAAAATATATTAGACATATTAGGAGTTATTTTATTATTTGTTTAGTTTTCTCAAAAAGAGACTGTAAACAGAACGAAACGGAGTTTTAGTTGTACTCTATACCCCGTAGAAGTACTAACCGTCTAAATAGGAAGATCTACAATCTGTTAATACCCTTTAACAGGTATGGTTAGTCCTATCTACGTATTTGTCGTGTTAATTGCAAGGTGTAACGGAAGGTACCCATGAACACAGTGTCACTATAAGAGTCCTGGACTTTAAAACTTTATAAAGTCTTGGTTCTCTTGCTTAAATGAACCTAGGTGACACTAAAATTCTTATTGTCCCACTATATATCTCATGACAGGAGGGCCTATTCATACCCAAATAAATTCTCTCACTCATAGAGAAAAAGCAAAGGAGAATATAGGCTACTCACAAGTCATTAAAGTGTCCTCTGTTCACACATAGAAGATATCAAGATTCAAGAGGAAAATCTTCATTTTGGACTGTAATGTGGTCACAGAACCTCATCAGGTAAGCCTAACCACACATGATAATATTACAATATAAGTTCTTACCAAAGTACCCCCAAAGAGAAGGGTCTCTTCATTTCACATTGGTTAATTAGATCATTTATGCACTAAATTTTTTCAAAAATAAGGTTGGCTTTAAACTGATTCAAATTATTTATAAAAAAAAAACAAACTTGTAAGACCCTCCACACACTAGTGGATATTGCAATGCTCAATAGTGCTAGATAGAACACCTTTTAAAACTGAATTCAAGTTGAGACACAATAGAGCCTTCTTCCATTAGTGAGCCAAACACAAACTTTCTCCTCAAATATATTTCTAAGACCCATGTAAGATCATGTAAGATGAGTTAAGCTGTGAATATTTGATAGATAGACTCTGAATAATATTACCACTATATAATATATATTATATATATAGTCAATCATATGCAGTCAATAAAAATTCCTTTTTTTGATGCGATTAAGACTTCTAAACATGTTCTACTCTAGTTCCAACTGTTAAATAACTCAATCTCAGTCAATGAAAAGACAGCTTTACTGTAAGCTAAGCTATACAAGAAAAATCTAGACCAGAGACTATCATCTGTATCTCAGGCTTGTCGTGCAATCCATGTACATTTTCCAAACATTAAATATACCTCTCCTAACAATATCAATGAAACTAATTAGTAGACTAAAGAACATCACTGGAAACGTACTCTTTCCTATTTAATACCTAAAATTTAGCATTTAATGATTATATCTACATTCACAAGGTCTTCCAAAATAATACTATTCCAACTCTCAGATCTGAGATTAACACATACTCTTGCCATCCAGCATTACTCACTCATAGTTAAATTGTTTCCTAATTCCATGCATCAAAATATGTTATCCTCCTCCTCTTCCTCCTCTTCCTCTTCCTTCTTCTCCCCCGTTTTTTCCTCCTCTTCTTTTTCTTCTTCAGTTTCTCCTTCTTCATATTCTTCTTCCACCACCTCCATTTCCTCTTCCTCCTCTTCCTCTTCCTCTTCTTCTTCTTCTTTTTCTTCTTCTTTTTCTTTTTCTTTTTTTTTTCTGTCAGGCCATCTTTGACCTTTTCTCTCCCGTCATTAAACTTATTTACATTGCTCTTCGAGACACACTTCAATACAGATTTAAAACTTTGCAACAAATTCAAGAGATTAAGCTAAAACTGAGTGAGAGTGGTTTTGATTTTTCTTGGTTACATAGACCCACTCTTTTTTTTTTTTAATTTTTTTTTCCTTTTTCAAACAGTTATCTTTTCAATACCAATGAATACATGATGATATTTACTTTGAAAACAATAGGTAAAAATTAATAAATTAACAATGAATANTGGTTAGTTTCCCAATATCCCTTGCTGTTTCAAAACTCTTGACTCATTCATTTCCTTACTGGAAATTCCCTTTCATCTTGCAAAACCAGAATCCTCCATGATTTTTTTTTCATTTTTTTTCTCTTTATTAGATATTTTCTTCATTTACTTTTCACATGTTATGCAGAAATTTGGGAATTCTGAAGCTTCAGAAACCCTATTGAAGAGAGGAGTGAGCATTGAAGGAGACATAGACGTCATCAACACCACAAAAAAACTACATAATTAAGTAATCTGGGTCCATTGGGCCTCAGAGACTGACATGTTAACAAAACAATATGAACGGTATGGAGTTAAGCACTCTTAACATATGTAACAGTTGTGCAGTCTGTTTTTCTAACACATTTAACAATAGAAGTCAGTGCTGTCTCTGACTCTACTGCCCCCAGTTGGGTCCTGTTTACAGAACTGGTATGTCTTGTCTAGTCTCAATAGAAGTTATACCAGGTCTTACTTCAACTTCTTATGCTAAGATTATTGACACTCATGGTAGTCCTTCCATTTTCTGAGAAGAAAGTAGAAAGTGGATGGGGGGCTGTGAAAGGAAGGTACTTGGAGAAAGGAGGGAAGGGAAGCTATAATCGATAAATAATTTAATTATTGAAAAATTAAAAATGGAAATTGCTATGTTCTGTGAATCAAGAGAAAATGCTTTTATAGCCTGTGCCAGAATACTGTTTTTATAAGATCCTTGCAAAGGCATAACTCTTAGGGTGAACCCATGCATTCCCAGATACCTAGGTATTAAGGTCATATGACTTAGATGAATAAAATGATTTTTATAGTAAGCAATAATTTCTATGAGTTTTTAAGACTACATTTTATGTCTAATGAAAAGAATCACAAAGAAACTTAACTTGAACATCTTATTTCATGAATACACATTTGTTGACATTAAAGAGCATCAAGGAGTCTCATCAAAACAATGTAGCAAATGTATGTTTTCTGTCTCCACTATGAGTTATAATGATGTAATTCTAGCCACAGTGTGAACGTGCTACAAGGATTTAATTTGGATCAAATTTACACTTAGTCAATATTTTTTTGCTAAGAAGGTAAAGCTGACTTTAAGCTGAAAATCAGAATTCTGGGTGTGATCATGTGTATAAAAGAACACTGTGTAAAATAAGCATGTCAATCAGGTATTACATTGAGTGTTTGCATAGCTGTGTCATATCGGAATCATTCTCTATTTGAAACAAGTTTAGTGTCATTCTTAGAATAGGGAAATTTAGTTAATAAGAGACTAATAAAAAATATCAGAGCCTATATTCCATTGAAATGAATGTCTATGTCAATGAGACTTCAGATATATTATGGAAATTAAGGTAAAGTTATTAAAAAAGAGAATACTATTAGACAGGACTTCACTTTTTTTCAATTTTTATTAGATATTTTCTTCATTTATATTTCAAATGCTATCCTGAAAGTCCCCTATACCCTCTCCCCACCCTTCCTCCCTACCCACCCACTCCCACTTCTTGGCCCTGGCATTCCCCTGTACTGGGGTATATACAGTTTGCAAGACCAAGGGGCTTCTCTTCCCAATGATGGCCAACAAGGCCATCTTCTGCTAAATATACAGCTAGAGACACAAGCTCTGGGGGTTCTGGTTAGTTCAGATTATTGTTCCACCTATAGTGTTGCAGACTCCTTCAGCTCCTTAAATACTTTCTCTAGCTCCTCCATTGGGGGCCATGTCTTCCATCCAATAGATGACAATGAGCACCCACTTCTGTATTTGCCAGGCACTGGTATAGCCTCACAAGAGACAGCTATATCAGAGTCTTTTCAGCAAAATCTTCCTGGCAAATGCAATAGTGTCTGTGTTTGGTGGCTGATTATGGGATGGATCCCCAAGTTGGGCAGTCTCTGGATGGATCATCCTTTCATCTCAGCTTCAAACGTTGTCTCTGTAACTCCTTCCATGAGTATTTTGTTCCCTATCCTAAGGAGGAATGAAGTATTCACATATTGTTCTTCCTTCTTCTTGATTTTCTTGTGTTTTGCAAATTGTATCTTGGGTATTCTAAGTTTCTGGGCTCATATCCACTTATCAGTGACTGCATATCAAGTGAATTCTTTTGTGATTGGGTTACCTCACTCAGGATGATATCCTCCAGATCTATCCATTTGCCTAAGAATTTCATAAATTCATTGTTTTTAATAGCTGAGTAGTACTCCATTGTATAAATGTACCACATTTTCTGTATCCATTCCTCTCTTGAGGGAGATCTGGGTTCTTCACTTCTTTTTTTTTCTTGCATTATTTATTTCATTTTTTTTCCATTTTTTATTAGATATTTTCTTCATTTACATTTCACATGTTCTCCCAAATATCCCCTAAACCCTCCCACATCCCCCACCCTGCTCCCCTACCCACCCCACCAACTCCCCCTATTGGCCCTGGTGTTCCCCTGTACTGGGGCATATAAAGTTTGCATGATCAAGGGGCCTCTCTTCCCAGTGATGGCCAACTAGGCCATCTTCTTCTATATATGCAACTAGAGACATGAGCTCTGGGGCTACTAGTTAGTTCATGTTGTTCTTTCACCTATAGGGTTGAAGACACCTTCAGCTCTTTGGCTACTTTCTCTAGCTCCTTCCTTGGGAACCCTGTGTTCCATCTAATAGCTGACTGAGAGCATCCACTTCTGTGTTTGCCAGGCACTGGTATAGCCTCCCATGAGACAGCTATATCAGGGCACTTTCAGCACTATCTTGCTGGCATATGCAATAGTGTCTGTGTTTGGAGGCTGATTATGGGATGGATCCCCGACTGCAGGAGTCACTGGTTGGTCCATCCTTTAGATTCAGCTCCTCACTTGATCTCTGTAACTCCTTCAATGTGTGCTTTGTTCTTAATTCTAGGAATGTGCGAAGTGTCTACATTTTGATCTTCATTCTTCTTGAGTTTAATGTGTTTAGTAATCTGTATCTTGGGTAGTCTAGGTTTCTGGGCTAATATCCACTTATCAGTGAGAACATGTTATGTGAGTTCTTTTGTGATTGGGTTACCTCACTTAGGATGATACCCTCCAGATCCATCCATTTGCCTAGGAATTTCATGAAATAATTGTTTTTAATAGCTGAGTAGTACTCCATTGTGTAAATGTACCATATTTTCTGTATCAAATCCTCTGTTGAGGGACATCTGGGCTCTTTCCAGCTTCTGGCTATTATGAATAAGGCTGCTATGAACATGGTGGGACATGTCTCCTTATTACCAGATGGAACATCTTCTGGATATATGTCCAGGAGAGGTATTGCAAGATCTTCCAGTAGTACTATGCCCAATTTTCTAAGGAACCGCCAGACTGATTTCCAGAGTGGTTGAACGAGCTTGCATTCCCACTAACAATGGAGGAGTGTTCCTCTTTCTCTACATCCACGCCAGCATCTGCTGTCACCTGATTTTTTGATCTTAGCCATTCTTCCTGGTGTGAGGTGGAATCTCAGGGTTGTTTTGATTTGCATTTCCCTGATGATTAAGGATGTTGAACATTTTTTCATGTGCTTCTTAGCCATTCTGTTTTCCTCAGTTGAGAATTCTTTGTTTAACTCTGTGCCCCACTTCTTAATTGGTAAAGATCCTTTCCCAATCTTTTGGTGGCCCTTTTGTCTTGTTGACAGTATCTTTTGCTTTACAGAAGCTTTGCAACTTTATGAGGTCCCATTTGTCAATTCTCAATCTTACAGCACAAGCCTTTGCTGATCTATTCAGGAATTTTTCCCCAGTGCCCATATCTTCGAGGCTTCTCCCCACTTTCTCCTCTATAAGTTTCAGTGTCTCTGGTTTTATGTGGAGATGGTTCAACCACTTAGACTTGACCTTAGTACAAGGAGATAAGAATGGATCAATTCCCAGTCTTCTACATGATAACTGCCAGTTGTGCCAGCACTATTTGTTGATAAGAACTTCAAGTCTCTGAAGAAGAAATTGAGGAAGATCTCAGAAGATGGAAGGATCTCCCATGCTCATGGATTGGCAGAATCAATATAGTAAAAATGGCTATCTTGCCTAAAGCAATCTACAGATTCAATGCAATCCCCCATCAAAATTCCAACTCAATTCTTCAATGATCTAGAAAAGATAATTTGCAAGTTCATCTGGAATAACAAAAAACCTAGACTAGCAAAAACTCTTCTCAACAATAAAAGAACCTCTGGTGGAATCACCAGGCCTGACCTCAAGCTGTACTACAGAGCAATTGTAGTAAAAACTGCATGGTACTGGTACAGCAACAGACAGGTAGATCAATGGAATAGGATTGAAGATCCAGAAATGAATCCACACACCTATGGTCACCTGATTTTTGACAAGGGAGCTAAAACTATCCAGTGGAAAAAAGACAGAATTTTCAACAAATGGTGCTGGCACAACTGGTGGTTATCATGTAGAAGACTGGGAATTGATCCTTACTTCACTTCTAAATGAGCTTAAAATCAATTTATTGTTTTGTCCATTGAATTTACTTGAATTTACAGTTATAAATGTTTCTAGCCACACATAGACATGTGGTTTTCAATGATTTACAACATTACGTATTTTTTACATACTTAAATGTGACTTCATTTTTTGCTGAGATTTGATGTGGTTTTTATGTGTTATTCAAAAATTCTTTAGTCCACATATGTTTGCATTTCTCTGTGCTTATGGGTATCTGTAGAGCAAGGGACAGAAGCCCAGATAGCCTAGGTTAAAGTATATATGGAACTATAATCAATATAAACATTTTAATAAACATATACCATGTAAAATGAACATAAATTGGAGTACATTCTCAACTTGAAAATACTCACACAAAATGTACCTTGGAGTGATTTACAGTAATCATAGAGTTTAGTCTTCGCTTGTAGACCATTTGTGTGAGTTCTTTGAACAGGAAAAGAAAGGCTATCTAATTATCATGGTATGTGGTAGTAATGTGAAATGTCCAGATAGGTCATTACCTAAAGATATTAGGGAGTAAGACCTGGACTCTTTCTATAAAACACAACATTTTACTGTTTCAAACACTAAGAAGGCACTGTTAAAGTGTAGCAACATCTGCTTTAACTTATTACCTTTATGGTTTTACATTTCTCTAATGACAGGTGTTATTCAAATATTACATCATTGTAACTATCTCCAAGCTGGTAATCTCAATTAGTAAATATATATTCCATTCTGACCTCTCTACTGTAAAGTAACCTCCCATACTATCTAGTTTAGTATATTTTCAACAAATCTTCCACAGAACAGAAATCAACTGAAAGCTGTTTGAATTCAATCTTATCACGTCATACTCATATATTCAACCAACTGTGTTGCAGGGACATCAGCTATCACCATTGTTTCAACAGTCAAGATTTCATGAGCAAATATGCAAAGAGCATATTTTCTTCAGTCAGATGGGAATTCTAATGTTTTCCACAAGTCCAACAAAGAAAATTATATTTTATTAACTGGAGGACATTCTTTACTATCTTAATATCTTTAGTTTATAATCTTGAGGCCTATGGGTTTTTTTAATATTTTTTGACAAAATCCAACACCCATTCATGATAAAAGTCATGGAAAGATCAGGAATTCAAGGCCCATACCTAAAAATAATAAAGGTAATATACAGAAATCCAGTAGCCAACATCAAACTAAATGGAGAGAAACTCGAAGCAATCCCACTAAAATCAGGAACTAGACAAGGCTGTCCACTTTCTGCCTAACTATTCAATATAGTACTTGAAGTCCTAGCCAGAGCAATTCGACAACGAAAGGAGATCAAGGAGATACAAATTGGAAAGGAAGAGATCAAAATATCACTATTTGCAGATGATATAATAGTATATATAAGTGACCCCAAAAATTTCACCAGAGAACTCCTAAACCTGATAAACAGCTTCAGCGCAGTAGCTGGATATAAAATTAACTCAAACATCACTAGCTTTTCTCTACACAAAAGATAAACAGGATGAGAAAGAAATTAGGGAAACAACACCCTTCACAATAGTCACAAATAATATAAAATATCTTGCTGTGACTCTAACTAAGGAAGTGAAAGATCTGTATGATAAGAACTTCAAGTCTCTGAAGAAAGAAATTGAGGAAGATCTCAGAAGATGGAAATATCTCCCATGCTCATGGATTGGCAGGATTAATATAGCCAAAATGGCTATCCTGCCGAGAGCAATCTACAGATCCAATGCAATCCCTATCAAAATTCCAACTCAATTCTTCACTGAGATAGAAAGGGCAATTTGCAAATTCATCTGGAATAAGAAAAAACCTAGGATAGCAAAAACTATCCTCAACAATAAAAGAACCTCTGGTGGAATCACCATGCCTGACCTCAAGCTGTACTACAGAGCAATTGTGATAAAAACTGCATGGTGCTGGTATAACATATTTTTCATTTCTAAAACATTCTACAAGAACTGAAATAGTTCACAAAATATATCTTGGATGTGTTCTTCAAAATATATGGCTTTAATATTGTAAGACTCACTTACATGGATTTACCATCACACTCCTTCTCTCTTCTACGTGTCTTGTATCCCAGTCTACACTTGGATATTTCAATTTCATAATCAATATGATATTTACTCCAGAGAATCATGTCAAAATGACATCACTGGCAATCTTTTTATTTCTTCTCAGCCTTACCACAACTTGCCACATTCAGTTTGGCCAAAAGGTCCTTGATTATCTAAAAACAATACCTCTCAACCAGTGCCTCGCTTACAACTTTGTTTACTTCTTTCTTTAATTCAATTGAGAGCACTTACAAAGGGAATCAACACAAGTGGACTGCATCGTCAAACCCCCTCCACACATACTTCCCTTGGAATCATGTGCATTATTAGATTCAGCCTAACTACTTCCTAACTTACATTGCTAAATTAAATCACAAATTTTACTTTTTCCTATATCTTTTTTTTATTAGATTTAGTGTATCTAGTTTTATATTGAGGCCCTTGATCTATGTAGACTTGATTGAGCTTTGGGCAAGGTGACAAATATAGATTTTCAATTTCTACAGAGTACCAGTTAGACTGGCACCATTTAATAAAGAGGCCTTATTGTTTTCTATTGTATATTATTTTTTGCCTCTTTCTCAAAGATGAGGTGTCCTTGAGTGTGTGCTTTTATTTCTGAGCCTTCAGTTCTATTTCATTGATCAATCTGTTTGTCTTTGTACCAAGAAGATTCAGCTTTTATCACTATTGCTTGTTAGTATAGCTCGAGGTCAGGGATAGTGATTCCAGCAGAAGTTCATTTCTTGATAAGAATTTTTTTCTTTTGAAATCATGATTTTTTTTCAGATAAATTTGAGAATTGCTCTTTCCATGTCCTTGAAAAATTGTGTAGGAATTTCGACACGATTGTCTTGAATCAGTAGATTGTTTGTGGAAGGATGATCATTTTTTCTATGTTAATTCTACCAACCCATGATTATGGGAGATCTCTCCATTTTCTGAGTTCTTCAGATCTTTGATTTCTTTCTTGAGAGACATTAAGTTTTAGTTAAGGAAATCTTTAACTTGTTTGGTTAGAGTTACTCCAAGATATTTTATAATATTTGTGATTATTGTGAAGGCTATTGTTGCCCTAATTTTTTTCCCAGCCCATTTGTCATTTGTATAAAGGAAGACTACTGATTTATTTGAGTTAATTTTATATCCAGTCACTTTGCTGAAGTTGTTTATCAGCTGTAGGAGTTCTCTGGGAGAATTTTGGGCATTTCTTATACATACTATCATATCATCCACAAATAGTAATACCTTGACTTCTTTGTCAGTTTGTAATATTGTTCTAGCTAGAATCTTGAGTACTATATTACATAGATATGAGGAGAGGGAGCATCCTTGCCTTGTTTCTGACTTTAGTGTTATTGCTTCAAGTATCTCTCCACTTAATTTTATATTAGCTGTTGCTTTTCTGTATATTGCTTTTATTATGTTTAGGTGTGAGCCTTGCATTACAGTCTTTCCAGTACTTTAAATTGAAGTGCTATTGTATTTTTGTCAAATGCTTTTTCAACATCGAATGAAATAATCCTATGATTTTTTTATTAGTTTGTTTATATAGTAGATTATGTTTATGGATTTTCATATATTGAAACTTCCTTACATCCCTGGGAAAAAGCCTACTTGATTGTGGTAAATGAAGGTTTTGATATGTTTTTAGATTTGGTTTGTGGGAATTTTATTGAGTAATTTTGCATTGATATTCATATGTGAAATTGGTCTGAAGTTCTTTTTTGTTGTTGTTGTTGAGTCCTTTTGAGAAATTGTGGTTTCATAGAATGTATTAGGTAGTGTTCCTTCTTTTCTATTTTATGCAATAGTTTGAGGAGTGTAGGTATTAGCTTTTCTTTAAAAGTCTGGTAAAATTCTGCACTGGGATTTTTTTTTTTTTTTGCTTGGGAGGTTTTAAATGAGTTCTTCTATTATCTTCGGGGATATGGACATGTTCAGATAGTTTATCTGCTTTTGATTAAACTTTGGTACATGTTATTTGTCTAGAAATTCATCCATATCATGTAGACTTTCCTTTTTAGTTGAGTATAAGCCTTTGCAGGATCTGAATTTTTTTTTTCAATTTCATTAGTTTCTGCTGTTATGTCTCCCTTTTCCTTTCTGATTTTATTAATTTAGATACTGTCTCTGGGCCCTTTAGATAGTTTGGCTATGGGTTTATCTATCTTGTTGATTTTCTCAAAGAACCAGCTTTTGGTTTTGATGGTTCTTAGTGTCATTCTCTTTCTGTCTAGTTGGTTGATTTCATCCCTGAGTTTGACTATTTCCTGCTGTCTACTCATTTGTGTGTGTTTGCTTCCTTTTGTTACAGAGCTCTCATATGTGCTGTTAGGTTGTTAGAGTAGGATGTGTCCAATTACTTTTTTTTTAACCAGGGCATATAGTGCTATGAATTTTCCTCTTAGCACTGCTTTCCCTGTGTCTCATATCTTTGTTATGCTGTGTCATCATTTTCATTGCATTCTGGGAAGTCTTGATTTCTTTCTTTATTTCTTCCCTGACTAAGTTATCATTGAGTAGTGAGTTGTTCAGTTTCCATGGGTATATGCATTATCTGTTGTTTTTGTTATTATTGAAATCTAGCCTTAATCTGTCATAATTTGATGGAATGCATGGGATTATTTTGTGACTGATTATATGGTCCATTATGGAGAAGGTACATGAGATGCTGAGAACAAGGTATATTCTTTTGTTATAGGGTGAAATATTCTGTAGATATCTGTTAAATCCATGTGGTTCATAACCTTTATTAGATTTACTGTCTCTCTGTTTGTTTTCTGTTTCATTATGTATTAAATCAACTTTCTCTTTGTTTCCTTTAAAAATGAGGGGGGGGGTGTGAAATCCTGCCATAACTTTGAAACGATTCCGAAGGCAATTAAGTTAGGTGAGATATTTCATCTTAAATAATCTAAATGTTTGATTGAAGTAAAATGTCAAAAAGAGAAATACAATGAGCAGCTTACTGCCTATCTAAATCAAATTAATCTTTACATATGTCCTTCTGCTCAGGCAGACACTTATGCAACTTTTCACAAAATGTCATATACCTGTTCTACTTGAGGGCCTCCGAATTTGATTGATAGTTTGTTTTTGTTCGGTAGGGCATGATCACCACAACTGTGTTTTACTTTTTAAAACAGCCTTCATCTAGGAGCAAAGACATGCTTTTAGGGGAAGACTATAGAAACTTTATGTCTCTGAAATTACAATTTAGTTGTTTTTCTTAGTTGGTCGATAAAGGAAGAAAACATAACAAGTATGTCAAATATTATTCTAGAACTTTAGGTCTCTTGCCCTTAAAATGCTGGAAACGGATTTGTTAGACTCTAGAGTCAAAAAATATTGGATGATAAAATAAAAGTTACCTCATTGAAGAAGCTTCCATAAAGTTGCCATTCAAGGTTGTGTGATGCTTTGCTGTATTACAGCTCTTTAAGAGATCTCAACACACACACACACATGCAACACACCCAACACATAAGTAGAACTGGTTCATTATTTTTCACTATTTAAGTGTCATCAAAACATCATATACTTTATTATTTTCCCCTTTGAACTGCTCATGAAGAAGTTAATACAAAACTACCCACTGACTATAACATTGTCTATAGCAGAGGGCTGTGGTGTTACCTTTTAAAATTATTACCCATTTAGAATTTAATTGCTAGGTCATAAAATGCTTAAATCTTATTTCTGAGTATAACCAGAACAACAGACCTCATCTTAATCTTTAATAAAAATAACATTGAACTTACTCATAGATATCTTTCAAGTCTAAATGTACCCNAGGATGACAATTATCACATATTTCCTTACCTTATGTGAATTCTATCTTTTAATATTTGACTATCAATGTTTGATTTGGATATCCCATAGGATACAGTAAATTTATAAAGATCTAATGTGTGGTCACAATTTTCAATGGAGGTGATACGGAAAGAAGTAAAAGGATCAATAGCCAATGCTGGATCACATAATATTATGTGCGATGAAGGATGGAAGCAAAGACATCATTAAAATCATTTTGAAAAAATTGTGTGCAAGCATACTACTGAAAACGTCCTAATGCATACACATTTATGCATACAAATAGTTTAAATCGAGCAACTTATGATAATGGAGATAAGTGCTTTATTATAATATCAACCTAAAAAAGCAAAAACCTCATTACCATAAGAAGGCTACTGTTTTTGAGCTGTTGGACACAGGCAGTAATATAGAACACAAAACATTTCAAGTTATTGGCATTCCTTTTGGTTAACTTCTAAAACTTGAGAGTAAGACCCTTTCATTCTGGATACTATTTACTTAATATATTAAACACAGACAAATCCAGTTGGAATACATATGGAAACTTCATCTCCTCTAGCTGTCATAATGATTGAGGGAATAATAAAAATTAATGAGAGAGAAAAGTAATCAAGGACTTTGCTTAACTTTTGTGTGGCATCTATTTTATGCCACGAACTCTAAGGCATTGTTATCATCAAGGAAGATGAATAGAATCATTATAAGAGTCAGAAATTCAAAATTAATATACAAAGACAGGTTTTCTGGATACAAGATGGCCTTTCTACATCTATAGCCCTCAGTGTGATAGCCTGCACAAGTTATCAGAATTTCAAAACATAAAAAATTCCCAACATAGTGAAGTGATGTGGACACAAATTCCCACCAGTAGTTGAAGATTTGTGGGCAATGGACAACTGATTAGAAAAGGATAGTCATTTTTTCATATGGGTGTGACCAAAGCTTTTTTTATCACAGTCCTGTGAATGACCCCATACCTGATGATACTCAAAGAACAAGTAGACACACAGTTTTTCAGTTACTTTTTAAAAGAGTACCATATTTTGGTTGTGCAGAGAATCTTTAATTATGAATTGATTTTTTTCAAAGAAGATGATTTTCATTCAACATAGAGTTGAAGAGGTAGCATTTAAGGTTTTTAATTCTTCCTTATATATTTTATACACACTAGCATTTCAGAAAATGAGGAGCTTTAGCTGGAAGAGTAAAAATTTTAAATGGTCATATGCCTTCCAATACAATATATGAAACGGTTTTCTGACAATCAAGGTTATTACAAAGCTTTCATAAGAATGAGAATAATTGGGTTTCTATCTGCACCCTGGAGCTGACCCTGTGTCATAGCTCTCTGCAGCCAAATCCCACCCAGAGAAAGGTTAATCACCAGGAGTGCTGACATGCCTAAGCAAATAGATGTGTCACTACTAATGCCTAATACCTGGCCAAAGTGAGACCCATCTGGGGCCCAGTGGATCCAGGAACTGCAATGCAACCAGGGCCAGAAATCTCCCGGTTTCCATCTGCTCACAGGAGCTGAAATGTTGCCACAGCTCTTCCCACTACAATTTATCCCAAAGAAAGTGTGTCCCCCCCGCCCAGGAATGCTGACATACCTAAGCTGACAGCTCTCTACAACCCAATCTTGCCTAGAGAAATCCTGACCCTACAGGAGTGCTGACACACGCTCACAGGCTCACAGGCTCACAGGCTCACAGGAAGTTCAAGCTCAAGTCAGAGACAACAAGACCAACTAACACCAGAGATACCCACATGTTGAGAGGCAGTCCCAAGAACCAAAGTAACAGAAGCCAAGTCTACTTGGCATCATCAGCACAGAGTTCTCCCACTATAGCTAACACTGGATACCACAACAAACCTGAAAAGCAAGATTTTGATCTAAAATACATGCAATGATGATGATAGAGGACTTTAAGAAGGATATAAAGAACTCCCTTAGAGAAATATTGGAGAACACAGATAAACATGTAGAAGCCCTTAAAGAAAAAACACATAAATCCCTGAAAGAAATACAGAAGAACACAACAAGCCAGGTAAAAGATGTGAACAAGACAATTCAGGATCTAAAAATGGAAATAAAAACAATAAAGAAATCATAAAGGGAGAAAACACTGGAGTTAAAAAGCCTAGGAAAGAGATCAGGAGACATAGATGGAAAGCATCACCAACAGAATACAAGATATAGAAGAGAGTCTCAGGTGCTGAAATTATCATAGAAAACATTGACACAACAGTCAAAGAAAATGCAAAATGCAAAAAGCTCTTAATCAAAATATCCAGAAAGTCCAATGAAAAGATCAAACCTAAGAATAGGTATAGAAGAGAGTAAAGATTCCCAACTCACAGGTCAAGTAAACATCTTCAACAAAATTATAGAAGAAAACATCTCTAACCTAAAGAAAGCATGTTCATAGCAGCCTTATTCATAATAGCCAGAAGCTGGAAAGAACCCAGATGTCTCTCAACAGAGGAATGGATAAAAAAAATTTGGTACATTTACACAATGGAGTACTACTCAGCTATTAGAAACAATGAATATATGAAATTCCTAGGCAAATGGATGGATCTGGAGGGTGTCATCCTGAGTGAGGTAACTGAATCACAAAAGAACTCACATAGCATGTACTCACTGATATGTGGATACTAGCCCAGAAGCCTAGACTACCCAAGATACAACTTACTAAACACATGAATCTCAAGAAGAATGAAGTTCAAAATGTGGTCTCTTTGCCCCTTCGTAGAATTAAGAACAAAGCACACACCGAAGGAGTTACAGAGATCATGTGTGAATCTGAATCAAATGGATGGACTAACCAGTGACGGCGGCTGCCAGGGATCCCTCCCATAATCAGCCACCAAAATAAACACTATAGCATATGCCACGAAGATAATGCTGAAAGGGACCTGATATAGCTGTCTTGTGGGAGGGATATGGTCACGGACCATTTGTGTCTTCACCTACGAGTGTCAGTCGATAATCAACCTTGTGTCCTGAGGGTTCCATCCTCGATCTCTTTCATGGGTTCCTCGCCTTCCCCAGAAGTTGGGAGATCCATCTTCTTATTGTACTTGATTGATCAAGGCCCTGCGCTCATGTCTCTAGCTGCATATATGGAAGAAGATGGCCCAGTTGGCCATCATTGGGAGGAGAGGCCCCTTGGTCATACAGACTCTATATGCCCCAGTACAGGGGAACGCCAGGGCCATTACGTGGGAGGGGGGTGGGTAGGGGAGCAGGGCGGGGATATGGGGGGTAAGGGAAAATTTCTGGATAACATCTGAAATGTAAATGAAGAAAATTTCTAATAAAGAGAAAAAAAAGGAAAAAAAAAAAAAAAAGAAAGAAATGCCCATAAACATACAAGAAGCCTACATAGCCCCAAATAGATAGGACCAGAAAAGACATTACTCTTATCACAAAATAATCAAAACACCAAATGTACAGAACACAGAAAAAATATTAAAAGTGGCAAGAGAAAAAGGCCACGTAACATATAAAGGCAGACCTACCAGAAGTACACCAGACCTCTCAACAGAGACTCTAAAAGCCAGAATATCTTGGGCAGATGTCATACAGAGAACAATGCCAGCCCAGGCTACTAAACCTAGAAAAACTATCAATTACCGCAGATGGAGAAACCAAGATATTCTATGACAAAGCCAAATTGAAACAGTATCTTTCCACAAATCCAGCCCTACAAAGGATAATAGATGAAAAACACCAACACAAGGAGAGAAAACACACCCAAGAAAAAGCAAGAAATTAATCTTATAACAAATCCAAATTAAGATAGCCACAAAAACATAAAGCAACAATCACTATTCCTTAATGACTCTTAATATCAATAGACTCAATTCCCCAATAAAAAGACTTGAAAAGCTGGACATGGTGGCACATGCCTTTAATCGGGAGGCAGAGGCAGGCGGATTTCTGAGTTCAAGGCCAGCCTGGTCTACAAAGTGAGTTCCAGGACAGCCAGGGCTATACAGAAAAACCCTGTCTCGAAAACCAAAAAAAAAAAAAAAGACTTGAAAAAGATACTGTATATATAAATAGGACCCAACATTGTGCTGTATACAGGAAAAGCACCTCAGTGATAAAGACAGACACTATAAAAAGCTGAAAAAAAAGTTTCCAAGCAAATGATCCCAAGAAAGAAGTAGCCATTCTAATATCAAATAATATCAACTCTCAATAAAAAGTTATCAAAAAAAACCCATGAGAAAGGACACTTTATATTCATCAAAGAAAAATCTGCCAAGATGAACTCTCAATTCTGAACATTTATGCCCCAAATGCAAGGTCACCCACATTTGTCAAAGAAATGTTACTAAAGCTCAAAACTCACATTGAACATCACACAATAATAGTGAGAGACTTCAAAACCTGGATCTCATCAATGAACAAATTATGGGAACAGAAACTAAACAAAGACACAGTGAAAGTAACAGAAGCTATGAACCAAATGGATTGAATAGATAGCTATAGAATATTTTACCTTAAAACAAAGGACAAAAACTTCTTCTCAGCACCTCATGGCATCTTCTTCAAAACTGACCATATAATTGGTCATAAAAAATCCTTAACATATACAAGAAGACAGAAATAATAACATGCATTTTATCAAATCACCACAGATGAAGGCTGGTCTTCAATAACAACAAAAACAACAGAAGGCCTATATACACATAGAAGATGAACAACTATCTACTCAATGATAACTTTGCTAGGGAAGAAATAAAGAAAGAAGTTAAAGACTTCTTGGGATTTGGTGAAAATGAAGGCACAACATACCCAAATTTATAAGAAAAATTAAAGCAGAGCTAATAGGAAAACTCATAGCTCTGAGTGCCTTCATAAAGAAATTGGAACGAGCATATACTACCAGCTTAACAGCACATCTGAAAGCTCTACAACAAAAAGTAGTAAATACACACAAGAGGAGTAGACAAAAGGAAATAATTAAATTCAGAGCTAAAATCAACTAAGTAGAAACACAGAGAACTATACAAAGAATCATCAAAACTAGGAGGTGGTTCTATGAGAAAATGAACAAGGTGGATAAACTCCTAGCCAAACTATCTAATAGGCTGAGAGACAGTATCCAAATTAACAAAATCTGGAATGAACATAGAGAGTTAACAAGTGAAATTGAGGAAATTCAAAACTAATCGGATCTTCCTTTAAAAAAAGTCCATTAAACAAGGATGGAAAATCAAGATGAAATGTATGATTTTCTAGATGGATACTAGCTACTAAGGTTAAATCAGAATCATATAAACCATCAAAACAGTTCCATAATCCCTAAGGGAATAGAAACAGTCATTACAGACTCCCAACAAAGAAAGAAAGAAAGAAAGAAAGAAAGAAAGAAAGAAAGAAAGAAAGAAAGAAAGAAAGAAAGAAAGAAAGAAAGAGAAAGAAAGAGAAAAAGAAGAAGAAGCCAATGGACAGATCAATTACATCAATTTAGTGTAGAATTCTTTCAGACCTTCAAAGGAGACCTAATACCAATACTTCTCAAATTATTCCTCAAAATAGAAACAGAAGGAATAATAACCCAATCTTTCTACTAAACCATAGTAACACTGATAGGTAAACCACAAAATGATACAACATAGAAAAAGAATTTCAGTCCAATTTCCCATATGAATATCGATGCAAAAATACTAAATAAAATTCTTGCAAAAATTTGACAAAATCCAATACCCCTTCATGATAAAAGTCTTGGAAAGATCAGGAATTCAAGGCCCATACCTAAACATAATAAAAGCAATATACAGCAAACGAGTAGCCAACATCAAAGTAAATGGAGAGAAACTCGAAGCAATCCCACTAAAATTAGGGACTAGACAAGGCTGCCCAATTTCTCCGTACCTATTCAATACAGTACTTGAAGTCCTAGCCAGAGCAATTTGGCAACAAAAGGAGATCAAGGGGATAAAAAATGGAAAGGGAGAATCAAAATATCACTGTTTGCAGATATGATAGTATATATAAGTGACCCTAAAAATTTCACAGAGAACTCCTAAACCTGATAAACAGCTTCAATGCAGTAGCTGGATAAAAAATTAACTCAAACAAATCAATGGCCTTTCTCTACACAAAGGATAAATGGCCTGAGAAAGAAATTAGGGAAACAACATCCTTCACAATAGTCACAAATAATATAAAATACCTTGGTGTGACTCTAACTAAGGAAGTAAAAGATCTGTATGACAAGAACTTCAAGTCTCTGAAGGAATAAGTTGAAGAAGATCTCAGAAGATGGAAAGAATCACCTGAAAAAATGTTCAACATCTTTAATCATCAGGGAAATGTAAATGAAAACAACACTGAGATTCCAACTCACACCAGTCAGAATAGCTAAGATAAAAAATTCAGGTGACAGCAGATGCTGGTGAGGATGTGGAGAAAGAGGAACAGTCCTCCATTGCTGGTGGGACTGAAAGCTTGTACAACCACTCTGGAAGTCAGGCTTGAGTTTTCTCAGAAAATTGGACATAGTACTACCGGAGGATACAGCAATACCTCTCCTGGGCATATACCCAGAAGATGTTCCAACTGGTAAAAAGGACACATGCTCTACTATGTTCATAGCAGCCTTATTCATAATAGCCAGAAGCTGGAAAGAACCCAGATGTCCCTCAACAGAGGAATGGATACAGAAAATGTGGTACATTTACACAATGGGGTACTATTCTGCTATTAAAAACAATGAATTTATGAAATTCTTGGGCAAATGGATGTATCTGGAGGATATCATCCTGACTGAGGTAACCCACTCACAAAAGAAATCATTGGATATGTGCTCACTGATAAGTGAATATTAGCCGAGAAACTTAGAATACCCAAGATACAATTTGCAAAACACAATAAAATCAAGAAGGAAGACCAGCGTGTGGATACTTCATTCCTCCTTTGAATAGGAAACAAAATACCCATGAAAAGAGTTACACAGACAAAGTTTAAAACTAAGACGAAAGGATGGACCATAGAGAGACTACCTCACTGGGAGATCCATCCCATAATCAGTCACCAAACTCAGACACTATTGCATAGGACAACAAGACTTTGCTGAAGGGACCCTGATATAACTGTCTCATATGAGGCTATGGCAGTGCCTGGCAAATACAGAAGTGGATGCTCACAGTCATCTATATGATGGAACACAGGGCCCACAATGGAGAAGCTAGAAATAGAACCCCAGGAGCTGAAGGCGTCTGCAACCCTATAAGCGGAACAACAATATGAACTAACCAGAACCCCCAGAACTCGTGTCTCTAGCGGCATATATAGCAGAAGATGGCCTAGTCGGCCATCATTGGGAAGAGAGGCCCCTTGGTATTGCAATCTTTATATTCCCCAATACAGGGGAATGCCAGGGCCAAAAAGTAGGAGTGGGTGGGAAGGGGAGCAGGGCAGGGGGAGGGGAGAGGGAACTTTCAGAATAGCATTTGAAATGTACATTAAGAAATTATCTAATAAAAATTTTTGAAAGAAAAAAAGATGGAAAGATCTTCCATGCTCATGGATTGGCAGGATTAATATAGTAAAAATGGCTATCTTGCCAAAAGCAATATACAGATTCAATGCAATCCCCATCAAAATTCTAACAATTCTTCACTGAGTTAGAAAGGACAATTTGCAAATTCATCTGGAATAACAAAAAACTAGGATAGCAAAAATTATTCTTAACAATAAAAGAACCTCTGCGGGAATCACCACGTCTGACATTAAGCTGTACTACAGAGCAATTGTGATTAAAAAAAAAAACTGTTTGGTACTGGTACAGAGACAGACAGGTAGATCAATGGAATAAAATTGAAGACCTAGAAATGAACCCATACACCTATGGTCACTTGATCTTTGTCAAGGGAGCTAAAACCATTCGGTGGAAAAAAGACAGCATTTTCAACAAATGGTTCTGGCACAACTGGCATTTATCATGTAGAAGAATGTGAATTGATCCATTCTTATCTAATTGTACAAAGCTCAAGTCTAAGTGGATCAAAGACCTCCATATAAAACCAGAGACACTGAAATTAATAGAGGAGAAAGTGGGGGAAAGCTTCGAAGATATGGGCACAGGGGAAAAATTCCAAAATAGAACAGCAATGGATTGTGCTGTAAGATCAAGAATTAACAAATGGGACTTCATAAAATTGCAAAGCTTCTGTAAAGCAAAAGACACTGTCAATAAAACAAAAAGGCCACCAACAGATTGGGAAAGGATTTTTACCAATCCTAAATCTGATAGGGCACAAATATCAAATATATACAAAGAGCTCAAGAAGCTGGACTCCAGAAATTCAAATAACCCCATTAAATAATGGGGTACAGAGCTAAACAAAGAATTCTCAACTGAGGAATACCGAATGGCTGAGAAGCACCTGAAAAAATGTTCAACATTCTTAATCATCAGGTAAATACAAATCAAACCAACCCTGAGATTCCACCTCACACTAGTCAAAATGGCTAGAATAAAAAAATTCAGGTGACAGCAGTTGCAGCAAAGATGTGGAGATGGGGAAACACTCCTCCATTGCTGGTGGGAATGCAAGCTTGTACAACCACTCGAAGTCAGTCTGACTGTTCCTCAGATAATTGGACATACTACTACCAGAGGATCCAGCAATACCTCTACTGGGCATATAACCAGAAGATGTTCCAACTGGTAATAAGGACACATGCTCTACTATGTTCATAGCAGCCTTATTTATAATAGCCAGAAGCTGGAAAGAACCCAGATGTCCCTCAACAGAGGAATGGATACAGAAAATGTGGTACATTTACACAATGGAGTACTATTCTGCTATTAAAAACAATGAATTTATGAAATTCTTGGGCAAATGGATGTATCTGGAGGATATCATCCTGACTGAGGTAACCCAATCACAAAAGAAGTCACTAGATATGCACTCATTGATTAGTGGATATTACCCCAGAAACTTAGAATATCCAAGATATAATTTGTAAAACACAAGAAGAGGGAAGACCAACATGTCAATACTTCATTCCTCCTTAGAATAGGGAACATAATACTCATGAAAGGAGTTACAGTGACAGAGTTTAGAGCTAAGATGAAAGGATGGACCCCACCTGGAGATCCATCCCATAATCAGCCACCAAACCCAGACACTATTCCTTATGCCAGCAAGATTTTGCTGAAGGGACCCTGATATAGCTGTCTTTTGTGAGGCTATGCCAGTGCCTGGAAATACAGAAGTAGATGCTCACAGTCATCAATAGGGTTGAACACAGGGCCCCCAATAAAGTACCCAAGGAGCTGAAGGGGTCTGCAACCCTATAGGTGAAATAATAATATGAACTAACCAGTACCCCCAGAGCTCATGTCTCTAGATACATATGTAGCAGAAGATGGCCTTCAATGGGAAGAGAGGCCCCTTGGTATTGTAAACTTTATATGCCCCAGTACAGGGGAATGCCAGGGCCAAAAAGTTGAAGTGTGTGTGTAGAGGAGTATGGCATGGGGAGGATATAGGTAACTTTCAGGATAGCATTTGAAATGTAAATAAAGAAAATATGTAATTAAAAAAAAAAGAAATCAGCCGGGCGTGGTGGCGCACGCCTTTAATCCCAGCACTCGGGAGGCAGAGGCAGGCGGATTTCTGAGTTCTAGGCCAGCCTGGTCTACAGAGTGAGTTCCAGGACAGCCAGGGCACACAGAGAAACCCTGTCTCGAAAAACCAAAAAAAAAAAAGAAAAGAAAAAAAGAAAAAAATTGTAGCAAAAAGTATCCCAGAACACAATAAAATGGTCATTCACCATGATCAAGTGGGCTTCATCCCATGGATCCAGGGATGGTTCACTATCCAGAAATCCATCAACATGATATACTATATAAACCAACTCAAAGGAAAAAAACCACATGATCATCTCATTAGATGCTTGTCTTAGTCAGGGTTTCTATTCCTGCACAAACATCATGACCAAGAAGCACTTGGGGGAGGAAAGGGTTTATTTGGCTTACACTTCCATACAGCTGTTCATCACCAAGGAAGCCAGGACTGGAACTCAAGCAGGTCAGAAATCAGGAGCTGATGCAGAAGCCATGGAGGGATGTTATTTACTGGCTTGCTTCCCCTGGNACTTCCCAGAAGATGTCACCTCAATGATGCTGGTCTCTTCTTAATCACCGCTAATTTCTTAGCTCCAGCTAACCAGCATCAATAGTCCCAGTAATGCAAAAGTTTCACTTTAGTAGTTCTGGTATCTTGTTAATCACAGCTGATTCTTCAGCCCCAGCTAACCAGAACCACAGCATCTTCCCAATCAAAATAGCAATGGTCCTGAAAAGAGTCTTTAATTTTCCCTCTGAAATTTCACAAGCCAGGCCTCCATCTTCTGCACTGTTCTCAACATTATCTTCCAAGCTCCTACACAACATCTGACAGAGCTCTTAACAACGAGTGGTTCTTCAACCCCAATGTTCCAAAGTCCTTCCACAGTCCTCCCCAAAACATGGTCAGGTTGTCACAGGAATATCCCACTATGCTGGTACCAATTTGTCTTAGTCAGGGTTTCTATTCCTGCACAAACATCATGACCAAGAAGCACTTGGGGGAGGAAAGGGTTTATTTGGCTTACACTTCCATACAGCTGTTCATCACCAAGGAAGCCAGGACTGGAACTCAAGCAGGTCAGAAATCAGGAGCTGATGCAAAAGCCATGGAGGGATGTTATTTACTGGCTTGCTTCCCCTGGCTTGCTCAGCCTGCTCTCTTATAGAACCCAAGACTGCCAGCCCAGAGATGGTCCCACCCCCAAGGGGCCCTTGATCACTAATTGAGAAAATACCCCACAGCTAGATCTCATGGAGGCATTTCCCCAACTGAAGCTTCTTTCTCTGTGGTAACTCCAGCTGTGTCAAGTTGACACAAACCTAGCCAGTACAATGCTGAAAAAGCATTCAACAAAATACAACACCACTTCACTTTAAAAGTACTGTAAAGATCAAGAATTCAAGGCCCATACTGAAACATAAGAAAAGCAATATATAGCAAACCAACAGCCAACATCTAACTAAATGGACAGTATTTTGAAGGCTGCCCACTCTTTCCCTGTCTATTCAATAAAGTACTTGAAGTTCAAGCCAGAGCAATTAGACAACAAAAGGAGGTCAAAGGGATACAAATTATAAAGGAAGAAGTCAAAATATCACTATTTGAAGATGAAGATGATATGATAGTATACCTAAGAGATCCCAAAAATTCCACCAGAGAACTCCTAAAGTTGATAAACAACTTCAGCAAAGTGTATGGATATAAAATTAACTCTACCAAAGCAGTAGCTTTCCTTGACTCAAAGGATTAACAGGTTGAGAAATAAATTAGGGAAATGACACCTTTCACAACAGTCACAAATAATATAAAATATCTTGCTGTAACTCTATCCAATCAAGTGAAAGATCATTATCACAGAAACTTAAAATCTTTGAAGAAAGAAATTGAAGAAGACCTCAGAAGGTAGAAAGACCTCCCATGATCATGAATTGTTAGGATTAACATAGTAAAAATGGCCATTTTACCAAAAGCAATCTAAAGATTCAATGAAATCCCCATCAAAATTCCAACCCAATTCCTCACAGAGAAGGAAACAGCATTTTTAAAATTAATCTGTAAAAACAAAAAATCCAGTATAGCAAAAAGTTCTTAAGTATAAAAGAACTTCTTCTGGAATCACCATCCCTGAGCTCAGACTCTACTAAAGAGCAATAGTGATAAAATCTGAATAATATTGGTACAGAGACAGACAGGTAGATCAAGGGAATATAACTGAGGATCCAGAATTAATCTCACACACCTGTGGCCACCTGACCTTTGACAAAGAAGCCAAAACCATGTATTGGAATAAAATCTGTGTACTCAACAAATGGTGGTGGCTCAACTGGTGGTCAGTATTCATAAGAATGAAAATTGATTCATTTTTATCTCCTTGTAGAAAGCTCAAATCCAAGTGTATCCAGGACCTCCACATAAAACCAGATACACTGAATCTAATAGAATAGAAAGCAGGAAAGAGACTCAAACACATTGGCACAGGGGGAAATTTCCTTAACAGAATACCAATGACCTGGGCTCTAAGATCAGCTATAGACAAATTGAATCTCATAAAACTGAAAAGCTTGAGTAAGGCAAAAGACACTGTCATCAGGACAAAACAACAAATTACAGATTGGAAAAATGTCTTTACCGATCCTACATCCAATAGAGGGCTAATATTCTATATATACAAAGAAATCCGGAAGCAAGACTCCAGAAAACCAAATACCTGTATTTAAAAAGGGGGTAGAGATCTAAACAAAAGATTCTCAACTGAGGAATCTAAAATGGCCAAGATGCACCTAAAGAAATGTTCAACATCCTTAGTCATCAGGATAATGCAAATCGAAATGAACCTGAGATACCACCTCACATCAGTCAGAATGCCTGAGATCAAAAACTCAAGTGACAGCAAATGCTGGCGAGAATATAGAGAAAGAGAAACACTCCTCCATTGCTAGTGGGATTGCTAGCTGGAACAACTACTCTGGAAATCAGTCTGTCTCTTACTCAGAAAATTAGATTTAGTACTAACTTAGGACCCAGCTATACCACTCCTGGGCATATACCCAAAAGGTGTTCAACATATAACAAGGACATATGCTCCACTATGTTCACAACAGGCTTATATACAATAGCCAGAATCTGGAGACATCATAGATATCTGTCAACAAAGGAATGGATGCAAAAAATGTAGTACATTTACACAATGAAATACTGTTCAGCTATTAAAAGCAATGACTTCATGAAATTCACTGGCAAATGGATGGATCTAGAAAATATCATCCTGAGTGAAGTAACCCAGTCACACACACACACACACACACACACACACACACACAAACACACATGGTATGTACTCATTGATAAGTAGATATTGGGGGAGAAGCTCTGAATACTCAAGCTAAAACTCACAGATCATATGAAGCTCAAGAAGAAGGATGACCAAAATGTGTCGGGGTCTGTCTTACTTAGAAGGGGGGACAAAATGATCATGCGAGGTAGAGGGTGAGAGGGACTTAGTCGGAAGAGAGAAGGGGGAAGAGAGGAAAGGAGGGAAGGATCAAGTATGAGAAGAGACAGGGGAGATGAACAGAGGTTCAGGAAATTGAACAGTGGTGTGTAGCAATAGTGGGGATGTGGAATTGGGAAAGTCCCAGAATCAAGAAAAGTAAGAGGCTCCCAGGACCTAATGGGGATGACATTAGCTGAAATACCCAACAAATGGGAGGGAGAACTATATAGACTATATCCAGAATACAGGCATTGCCCACAATTTAAGGGATGAGGACACCCACCCATCTCCAAAATTTTTCACAGAATTGTTCCTGTGTAAAGGAAATACAGAGACAAAGAATGGAGCAGAGACTGAAGGAAAGGTCATCCAGACAGTGCCCCACCTGGGGATCCATCCCATCTGCAGACACCAAACTCAGACCCCATTAATGATGCCAAGAAGAACTTGCTGACAGGAGCCTGATATAGCTGTCCCATGAGAGACTCTTCCAGAGCCTGACCAATACAGATGCAGATGCTTGCAGACAACCATTAGACTGATCTCGAGGACCCCAATGAGGGAGTTAGGGGAAGAATTGAATGAGCTGAAGTGGTTTACAACCCCATAGGTAGAACAATAATATCAACCAATCACACCCCCCCAGAGAACTCACAGGGACTAAACCACCAAACAAATAGTACACCTGGAGAGGACCCATGGCTCCAGACACATATATAGCAGAGGATGGCCTTAATCAATGGGAGAGGAGGCCCTTGGTCTTGTAAAGGCTCAATGCACAGTGTAGGGGGAATGCTAGGATGGTGAGGTGGGAGTGGTTGAGTGGATGGTGGGGCACAGTCATAGAAACAGTGGGAAGGGGGATGGAATAGGGACTTTTTTTGATGGGAAATCAGTAAAGGGGATAGCATTTGAAATGTAAATAAATAAAATATCCAATTAAAGAAGGAAAAAATTAAGAATAATAAAATCAGATAAAGTTAATCCACTGAAAGTGAAAGAAAGGAAAAGACTATCATTGAACAAAATGGCACAGGAAACAGATTTCTGAACAGAATCTACTCATAGTACTTGTGTAAAAATCCATAATTAATGAATGGATTCCTATGAAACTCACATGTTTCTGCAAAGAAAAGGACAACTGATTTGGACCAGAAGACTGCCTACAGATTGGGAAAAAATTTTTACAAAATCCACACTCAACACTGGGTTATAATCCAAAATATTATAAGAAAACAATATACTTGACAACAATAAACCAAATAATTCAATTAAATGGGAAACATTTTTGAACAGAAAATTTCCAATAGAGGAATCAAAAATACCCAAGTAACATAAAAATGCTCAACTTATTTAGACATAAGAGAAATGGAAATCAAAACTACTTTGAAATTCCATATTTCATATGATAGAACTGTTTAGAGACACAAGAAACAGATCATGCTGGCAAGGATATAGAGCAGAAAACACTTCCTTTATTTCTTTTGAAAGTACAAACTTTACAGACACTAAAAGAATTACTATGACAGTTTTTCAGAAAATTGGAAGGTAATTCACCTTAAGACCAAGTTTAGCTGCTATTGGGCATATACCCAAAGGACTCTCCATCCTACTACAGTGACAGTTGTACAACTATGTTCATGGCAGCATTGGGAAACAAATTGTATATCCTTTAAATTAATGAGTAATAAAGAAAATGTACTATATTTACAGAATGTTGTATTTAATGAAATTATGACATTTCAGAAACAAATAATACATAGCCAAAAAGACAAACAAGGTATACCCTTATAAATGAGGAGATATTTTTTATTAAGGAAAATAATAATCGTGTTAAAGTCCATAGACACCAAGAGGAATAAGTAAAAAGGAGGACTCAAAGAGGAGTCCATGGAAGTAGAAGTAGATTTTGTCAGTGGACAGGTAATGGGTGGGCATATTAACAATAGGAATCAGATATTGGGGTAGGAATGGAGAAAAAGCTGGAATTGGGGAACACTTAGATGTGATAGGAAAATCTAGTGCAGTGGAAACTCTATGAAATCTATGATGATGACCCAAGACAATATTCTTAGTAACTGGGAATGCTGGGAACAAACCACCAACCTTCTGTTACCAGACAAATCATGAAATAGTAGGACTGGGACACCAACCCAACCATCAAAACTTTGACTGTAATTTCTCGGATTGCAGGATGTGCTTTGTTATTGGTGGTACAGAATTTCTTGTAGAGGATAACCAATGGCTAGTCTAAGTTGAGAGCAATATCAAGAGAGGGAGCCTATGCCTGACACTGCTGGGCTGCCCCCTAACCTGAGGCTGGATAGCACAGACATCTTGGATGGAGCCAAATATGACTGGAAAAAGAGTGGCTATGCACCAAGCAGGACTAAAAGGGAGACACAGAGAAACTGTAAGTAGAATATATTTTAAAGGTGAAATTGAGGTAAATGGTGATGGCTACAAGAGGGATAAGGTTTTCTGAATGAATAGAGGGAGCGAATAGTGGGAGAAATGACCCAAATTATCTAGATAAAATTGGATGTGATGTGAAAACCTAGTGCTGTGGAAATTCCTGAAATCTTTAAGAGTTAACCTAGAGAAGTCTCCTACTAATTTGGTATACAGCACCCAAACCAGAATCCTCTTACCAAGAATATAACCGGTGGTAAACCTGGAACACCAATCCTGCCACAATAAGTTTGACCTATGATTTGTACTGTTTGTAAGATGAGCTTTGTTAATGGTGACACAGAATTACTGGGATTGGCCAAACTTGAGACTCATGATTAGTCCATGCCTGACACTACCTGCATAGAATGGATATTAAGTCAAAATGGCACTAAAACCTAGGAAAGAACCAAACAAAACTGGAAAAAAGTCAATGAAATTATTTCTAATCATATTCTTCTATAGTCATAGATTGAAACCAAGCCCAACCATCATCATGGGCACTAGAGGATTCAGCCAGCAACTGATGTTACAAGAATTAGAGTTCCAAAAGCAAACATTGTGTGGAGCTTGGAGAATTCCATGGAAGGGCGAGTGGATTATAGGAGTCACAGGTGTTGAATACTCCATAAGAACACAACCCACAGTGTCAACCAAACAGGGCCTTAAGGTGCTTACATTGACTGTTGTGAAAGTCACAGAGCCAGAGTCTGCATGTGCCTGCATTAAGTCATTTGTTTATTTGTTATGGTTGTATAGTTTGGGGTTCTTGGGAGACTACTAACAATGCAAGTAGTGCCTAATTAACAAGACAACAGATGCAGCCCCGTGGGCAGCCCTCCAAGGCTGGTCTCCAGATCAGCAATGCTGATGGGGGAAGGGACGCCACACAGAATCTGTCCATTAATGAGAGTGGGGTGTTGAAGTCTCCCACTATTATTGTGAGATGTGATGTGTGTTTTGAGCTTTACTAAAGTTTCTTTAATGAATATGGCTGCCCTTGCATTTGTAGCATAGATATTCAGAATTGAGAGTTCCTCTTGGAAGATTTTACCTTTGATGAGTATGAAGTGCCCCTCTTTGTCTTTTTTGATAATTTTGGGTTGAAAGTCTATTTTATTTAATATTAGAATGGCTACCCCAGCTTTTTTCTTCAGACCGTTTGCTTGGAAAATTGTTTTCCAGCCTTTCACTCTGAGGTAGTGTCTGTCTTTTTTCCTGAGATGTGTTTCCTATAAGCAGTAAAATGTTGGGTCCTGTTTGTGTAGCCAGTCTGATAGTCTATGTCTTTTTATTGGGGAATTGAGTCCATTGATATTAAGAGATATTAAGGAACAGTAATTGTTGCTTCCTGTCATTTTTGTTTTTAGAGTTGGGATTCTGTGCTTGTGGCTGTCTTCTTTTAGGTTTGTTGAAGGATTACTTTCTTGCTTTTTCTAGGGCATAGTTTCCGTCCTTGTATTGGTGTTTTTCTGTTATTATCCTTTGAAGGGCTGGATTCATGGAAAGATATTGTGTGAATTTGATTTTATCATGGAATACTTTGGTTTCTCCATCTATGGTAAATGAGAGTTTTGCTGGGTATAGTAGCCTGGGCTGGCTACTATATGGGTATCTCTTTCTTTAGGTATGGGAAGTTTTCTTCTATAATTTTGTTGAAGATATTTGCTGGCCCTTTAAGTTGAAAATCTTCATTCTCATCTACTCCTATTATCCATGGGTTTGGTCTTCTCATTGTGTCCTGTATTTCCTGGATATTTTGAGTTAGGATCTTTTTGCATTTTGTGTTTTCTTTGATTGTTGTGCCCATGATCCCTATGGAATCTTCTGCACCTAAGATTCTCTCTTCAATCTCTTGTATTCTGTTGCTGATGGTTCATACCTATGGTTCCTGATTTCTTTCCTATGGTTTCTATCTCCAGGGTTATCTTCTTTTGGGTTTTCTTTATTGTTTCTACTTCCATTTTTAGGTCCTGGATAGTTTTGTTCAATTCCATCACCTGTTTGGTGTTGTTTTCCTGTAACTGTCTAAGTGTTTTCTCTTTAAATGCTTCTAGTTGTTTACCTGTGTTTTCCTGTATTTCCTTCTTAAAGTCTTCCATCATCATCATGAGAAGTGACTTTAGATCCATGTCTTGCTTTTCTGGTGTGATGGTGTATCTAGGACTTGCCATGGTGGGAGAGTTTGGTTCTGATGATGCCAAGTAACCTTGGTTTCTGTTGCTTCTGTTCTTTTTTTTTTTTTTTTCAACTTTTATTAGATATTTTCTTCATTTACATTTCAAGTGTTATCCAGAAAGTTCCCTATATCCTCCCCCCTCCCGGCCCTGCTACCCTACCCACCCGCTCCCACCCCCTGGCCCCGGCGTTCCCCTGTATTGGGGCATATAAAGTCTGCATAACCAAGGGGCCTCTCTTCCCACTGAT
>LR750298.1:577451-614069 GCA_902729485.2 Mus minutoides | reverse complement strand
TGCTAGAGACACGAGCCCAGGGGGTACTAGTTAGTTCATGGTTATTCTTCCACCTATAGGGTTGAAGACCCCTTCAGCTCCTTGGGTACTTTCTCTAGCTCCTTCTTCCTTGGGAACCCTGTGTTCCATCTAAAAGCTGACCGTGAGCTTCCACCTCCATGTTTGCCAGGCTGCTTGCCTCCTGCCATCTGATTATCTCAAGTGCTTGCTGTCCTCAATATATCTGATTGGAGCCTGTCCTTCTTATAATCCCAGTTGATTCTGGCCTCCTCAGAGTCCAGCTATCACTGTGATCCTTTGAATGTGGGTTCCTGTGAACCTGAGATTCTGCGTGTGTCTGAGTTCTTGGCAGTCAGGTTCCACTGATACCCTGAAATACTGGTGTGACCCAGCTCCTGTTATCCTGGGATACTATTGTCCTAAGATCCTGGGCGTGTTACAGTGCCTGGGAGTGGTGTCTCCTTTGAGAAGCATGAAGCTGTCTGGTCTGTAGTCCCAAGAACGGGTGGAGAGTCCTCTAGGGACCATGGGGGTGTCCGCCAATCCTGCGCCCAAGGTGGCCAGGTGTTGGTGCAGACCGGAAGGGACCTCTGCCCCGGGTCTGGCTGATTCTCTGCCTCCCTAATGCTGTCTCAGTTCCCTCGCGATTGGATTGGAACAGATATTGTGCCACACACACCAGAGGTCCCAAGATCGCATGGAGAGTTCTCTAGGGACCGTGAGGGTGTCCGTCAACCCTGCGCCCAAGGTGACCTGGCGCTGGTGCTGACCAGAAGGGACCTATCGTAAATCAATTTTTGAAATGTAAACTTAGTAGGTTATGTGAACTCTAAGTTAGGTAGCCAGGCAAGGAAGGCTTTTAAGGGACTGGAATGTAAAGAAAATGGAAAGATCCCTTACACATATAGTTGGAAGTGTTCACTGTATGTGAGGATACTATGGCAGGCAGAGAACCACAGAGAAAGGTGACATTTTGACACAAATTATAATTGTACTACTATAGATTATAACATTGTTATATAAGTATATATAAATATGTGTATCTATGATAATGTATATGCTACTTTTCATGTTTTATTTACTGCAAATTTTTATTTAGTTATCTTACTTCTTTCTAGATAGCTATATTGTGGTCAAATAGTCTGTACTTCACCTGGATTTATTATATCTAATTAACTTTATTGTAACAATGATACATGGAGATGCTTTAGTGTGTTAACATCTATTTTTCTATGACAATTATATAGTATCTCAGGAAATAAGAATTTTAATTTTCTGATTTATGAGTTTTTTGTTGGTGGTGGTAGCACTTGAAAGTAGGTGCTGTTCATAATATATTAGGCTAACACAGAATGACCATCATAGTACTTAATCATAATGGTTATTTTCATTGAGATATTAAAATTTTGGCTATTATAAAAAGGAGCATACCATGCCTTACCATAGAATCATTTGATTTTTAACTCTGAAATGTTTAGTCCCAGGATTTTCTGTTTGCAGAGCATGGAAAATAAGAACTTTAAAGATTTGGCATGATCCTAATTAACAAAATCAGAAATGAAAAGGGAGACATAACAACAGATCCTGAGGAAATTCAAAACACCATCAGATCCTTCTACAAAAGGCTATATTCAAAAAAATTGGAAAATCTGGATGAAATGGACAAATTTCTAGGAAGATACCAAGTACCAAAGTTAAATCAGGATTAGATTAATGACATAAACACTCCTATATCTCCTAAAGAAATAGAAGCAGTCATTAATAGTCTCCCAACCAAAAAAAGCCCAGGACCAGATGGGTTTAGTGCAGAGTTCTATCAGACCTTCAAGGAAGATCTAATTCCAGTTCTTCTCAAACTATTCAACAAACTAGAAACTTAAAGTACGCTACCCAGTTCATTCTATGAAGCCACAATTACTCTAATACCTAAACCACATAAAGACACAACAAAGATAGAGAACTTCAGACCAATTTCCCTTATGAATATCGATGCAAAAATACTCAATAAAATTCTCACTAACCGAATCCAAGAACACATTAAAAACGATCATCCATCATGACCAAGTAGGTCTCATCCCAGGAATGCAGGAATGGTTTAATATAAGGAAACCCATCTACGTAATACACTATATAAACCAACTCAAAGATAAAAACCACATGATCATCTCCTTAGATGCTGAGAAAGCATTTGACAAAATCCAACACCCATTCATGATAAAACTCTTGAAAAGATCAGGAATTCAAGGCCCATACCTAAGCATAATAAAAGAAATCTACAGCAAACCAGTAGCCAACATCAAACTAAATGGAGAGAAACTGGAAGCAATCCCACTAAAATCAGGGACTAGACAAGGCTGCCTTCTTTCTCCCTACCTATTCAATATAGTACTTGAAGTCCTAGCCAGAGCAATTTGACAACAAAAGGAAGTCAAGGGTATACAAATTGGAAAGGGAGAAGTCAAAATATCGCTATTTGCAGATATATAATAGTATATATAAGTGACTCCACCAGAGAACTCCTAAACCTGATAAACAGCTTTAGTGCAGTAGCTGGATATAAAATTAACTCAAACAAATCAATGGTCTTTCTCTACACAAAGGATAAATGGGCTGAGAAAGAAATTAGGGAAACAACACCCTTCACAATAGTCACAAACAATATAAAATATCTTCGTGTGACTCTAACTAGGGAAGTGAAAGATCTGTATGGTAAGAACTTCAAGTCTCTAAAGAAAGAAATTGAAAAAGATCTCAGAATATGGAAAGATCTCCCATGCTCGTGGATTGGCAGGATCAATATAGTAAAAATGGCTATCTTGCCTAAAGCAATCTACAGATTCAATGCAATCCCCATCAAAATTCCAACTCAATTCTTCAATGATTTAGAAAGGACAATTTGCAAGTTCATCTGGAATAATAAAAGACCTAGGATAGCAAAAACTATCCTCAACAATAAAAGTACCTCTGGTGGACTCACCATACCTGACCTCAAGCTGTACTACAGAGCAATTGTAATAAAAACTGCAGGGTACTGGTACAGTGACAGACAGGTAGATTAATGGAATAGGATTAAAGACCATGAAATGAATCCACACACCTATGGTCACCTGATCTTTGACAAGGGAGCTAAAACTATCCAGTGGAAAAAAGACAGCATTTTCAACAAACGGTGCTGGCACAACTGGTGGTTATCATGTAGAAGACTGGGAATTGATCCATTCTTATCTCCTTGTACTAAGGTCAAGTCTAAGTGGTTTAAGGAACTCCACATAAAACCAGAGACACTGAAACTTATAGAGGATAAAGTGGGGAAAACCCTCAAAGATATGGGCACTGGGGAAAAATTCCTGAATAGAAGAGCAAAGGCTTGTGCTGTAAGATCAAGAATTGACAAATGAGACCTCATAAAGTTGCAAAGCTTTTGTAAGGCAAAAGATACTGTCAATAAGACAAAAAGGCCACCAACAGATTGGGAAAGGATCTTTACCAATCCTAAATCAGATAGGGGACTGATATCCAATATATATAAAGAACTCAAGAAGGTGGACACCAGAAAATCAAATAACCCCATTAAAAAATGGGGCACAGAGCTAAACAAAGAATTCTCAACTGAGGAATACCAAATGGACGAGATGCACCTGAAAAATGTTCAACATCCTTAATCATCAGGGAAATGCAAATCAAAACAACCCTGAGATTCCACCTCACACCAGTAACAATGGCTAAGATCAAAAATTCAAGTGACAGCAGATGCTGGCGTGGATGTGGAGAATGACAAAGACTCCTCCATTGTTGGTAAAACTGCAAGCTTGTACAACCACTCTGGAAATCAGTCTGGCGGTTCCTCAGAAAATTGGTCATAGTACTACCGGAGGATCCTGCAATACCTCTCCTGGTCATATATCCAGAAGATGTTCCAACTGGTGATAAGGACACATGTTCCACTATGTTCATAGCAGCCTTATTCATAATAGCCAGAAGCTGGAGAAAACCCAGATGTCCTTCAACAGAGGAATGGATACAGAAAATGTGGTACATTTGCACAAAGGAGTACTACTCAGCTATTAAAAACAATGAATTTATGAAATTCCTAGGCAAATGGATGGATCTGGGGGGTATTATCCTGAGAGAGGTAACCCAATCACAAAAGAACTCACATAACATGTACTCACTGATAAGTGGATATTAGCCCAGAAAATCTGATTACCCAAGATACAATTTGCAAAACACATGAAACTCAGGAAGGATGAAGACTAAAATGTGGACACTTTGCCCCTTCTTAGAATTAGGAACAAAGCACACATTGAAGGAGTCACAGAGATCAAATGTGGAGCTAAGACAAAAGGATGGACCAACCAGTGACTGCTGCAGCTGGGGACCCATCCCATAATCAGCCACCAAGTGCAGACACTATTGCATACACCAGCAAGATATTGCTGAAAGGGCCCTGATATAGCTGTCTCGTGTGAGGCTATGCCAGTGCCTGGCAAACACAGAAGTGGATGCTCACAGTCAGCTATTAGATGGAACACAGGGTTCCCAATAGAGGAGCTAGAGAAAGTAGCCAAGGAGCTGAAGTGGTCTCCAACCCTATAGGTGAAAGAACAATATGAACTAACCAATACCCCCAGAGCCCATGTCTCTATCTGCATATGTAGCAGAAGATGGCCTAGTTGGCCATCATGGGAAGAGAGGCCGCTTGGTCATGCAAACCTTATATCCCTCAGTACAAGGGAAAGCCAGGGCCATGATGTGGGAGTGGGTGGGTAGGGGAGTCAGGCGGGAGATGGGGGAGGATATAGGGGACTTTCGGTATAGCATTTGAAATGTAAATGAAGGAAATAGCTAATAAAAATTGGGGAAAAAAGATTTGGCATGAACTAAATTAAGAACAATTTTAGAGGACATTATAGAAACAAGACACTAAGTTGACAGATAATTTGTATTCTGTCTTTGACATATGATAGTATTTACAAAACTTGTTGTCATAACCATGCTTGGCACACCACCTGAAGTCCAGGGCAGTGCCAAGAGAAAGTATAAATGGGTAAGCTAGAGGTTCCTTGCAGGCCCTGATTCTCCAGATTATCAGGTTCTTCTCTGGTCCGAAATCATTACCATGAGATTGCTTTTTCTGTACTTTGTTGTAGCACTTTTTATCATTTGTAAAGGTGAGAAAATAGATACAAGGGTCTTTTCTTTCTCATAATTACATACACTGGTGTTGCAATGCTTAGTGTTTTAGCTCTATTGTTCTATTATGTGAGAAATTTACTGAAAGTGATATAAAGTATTTGTGCATAAAATATTTTGACTTCTGGAATATTCTTACTGTCCCCTATAACATGCATTTATATTCTCCAGGTGAGCTAAATGTGAGAAATGAGAATGAACATGTGGATATCAGCTCGGAAAAAGTAATTAGGGATTTATATGCTTCTGAAAAACAGAGACCTGGAATTCATAAACTTGGAAGGAGAAGTCTATCTCAAATCATAATTCCAAATAGCAGGTACAAACGCGATGCCAATCATAAAGACATGACAGGTACTGTACCTGATCTCAGTTACTGATAAGATGAACAAGTATTTTACATTATGGAGAAATCACATTTATTATTGATAGGAAGGATGGGGTATTTTATTTTAGTCTCCTTTCTTATTGAAAAACATTTGATTTTGTTAGTGCAGTTTTAGTTTTGTAATGGGTGAGGAAGTGAGTTTAAAGGGAAACTTTATTATGACCTTGTTCTCAAATCAGTTTGGTAACAAAAGCCTTAGGAAACTGTACTATAGATGCTGGGATCAAGGATTATGAGTTTGGATTACTTAATTTTCTGAATAAGCAGCTTGAATTTAAGTTTATTGCGGTTTCTCCAATTGACAATAATTTTTTTCTTCTGCAGATGGCTTGACCAGGTTAAACAGGTTGATTAAAGATATGCTAGACAAATGAGTTTTATATATTACAGAAATGGTAAAGTAAGATCTGGGACCCTTGAACCAGGTGCTAGTGATTTAAGTTGTCTTCTAATTCAAAAGGACTTTATGGTATATGTTGATTTAAAATTGTAAGCTATATCATTACTTTGATAGTGAAATAACAATAAACATTTCCCATTCCTGAAGGACCAAGAGAGCTAAAAGTTATCACAAAATATCTAGTTTATTTGTTTTGTTTTTTGTTTTTCGAGACAGGGTTTCTCGCCCATGTTCAAATGTAAGAAAAAGTCCTTGCAGATAAAGAACATAAGTGAACCTGAAAGCAGGTTATATCGCCACATGGATTCTTTTCTACTGTTATTCTTAAGGTCTCTTAATTATATTTTGTAGCCAACTTAATATTTCCCCAGGAGATATGTAAGATATATGACTATCATAGAAATAGGTAATTGTATATAGGGTCTTAAGTGAATGAGAATTTTAATGCATTAACAGTGAAGTACTGGATACCTGGTACTCAGGTGCTATTCACATCACTATGAATTCAATTAAATTGAGTACATATATAGGAAAGAAAAAAACAAAGTGTAGTCTCATAAATTTGAATTTTCTTATATATATATATATATATATATATATATATATATATATATATATATACACATATATGCATATGATATGTATGCATATGTATATATGTGTGTATATGTATATTTATATGATATGTATGATATGTATATCCCGAGGACCTAGCTATTTTTCCATTTTTTTAATTGGAAAGAGAACAATAAATATTCTTGTAGAGGAGATGGTTTATGACATGAAACCATCTAAATTGTTATAATTGTCAGTATTTTGTATACTTATAAAATTGACCAAGTGAATCATGTTACCTCTGAATACTCAGGATTTAATCTCTCTTTCCCAGATCACTAATGATCTAAAGTTGATGGAAGTGGAAATAAGAGTAGTGTATATGCAGTGTCAAATACTTTGGTGGTAGACAGGACAGTAATGGTTCAATAACCTTATACTGTTCTCTAGTCCTAAGAAGAACTAAATGATGTCCTTCTTCTGTTTGTTTGTTTGTTTGCTTGCTTGTTTGTTTGTTTGTTTGTTTGTTTTTATTACTTTGTGACTATCTCCTGAGAGAGAACATGTGATGTTCTGGATTATAAGTGAAAGAAGATAGGAACTTTTATATTTTCCTGAGAGCTATAAATGTACTCAATGTAAGACACAGATTTTATAAAATAGTACCAAGATCTAAAAGTTTACGTTAATATCAGATCAGAAGCATTAGCTTTTCCTTTGAATGATGTCTTCAATTTGTGCTCAGCACATTATATATGGTAAGAACATAAAGATGAGGGGAAGGGGAGATGGATCCTATGCCTGCTAGTCTCAGCAGGAGATTTCCAGGCATAGGAAATGCCTCAACAACTCTCCTGCTCCAGGACTATTTTCCATGGCTCTACAGCTTCACAGTCTCACATATTTTGTCTGAATAAACAGTTTAATTTGCTGGGAAATTTTTAGTTGTAAAACATCTTAACTTCTGCATATAAACAAGACAAGTGACAAAGGATTTAGTAGATGGAGAGAGACTGCAGTTTCCTAAACATGGTGAAGCAAGGATTGTACAATGGAACAGCCTGTGTCTCAGGCTGTAAACTCCACAGTGACAATTTAAGATAAAAATGGGTTATTCTTACATTATTGCTCTATATTTTCAAAAGTATCTTAGTTTTATGAGTGTTTTACTTTCATGTGTTTATGTTCATCATTTCTAAGCAATATGCATAGATGCCAGAAAAGGTATAGGATCCTGTGGGATTGGAGTTATAAGTTCCTTAAGAGCAACCATGTCAGCTAGCTGGGACGTCTGAGACAGGAATCAATGCTCTTAATATAGATCCATTACTGTAGATCTTGATTTATACTTTTAAACAGTCCCATTATTATGACAGTGGTAGTGTCTATGTTATTTAAATTGACATTGACAAAATGATTAGAAATAATATTTTTTTAAATTTCTGTTTGAAGTTGAAAAGAACACATGGTAAAGTAAAATATCTGTGAAGTTCAAGATTCAGGGATGCAATTGTTAATACTTCCTTCATATAGAATTTTTCAATCAATAAGTTCATTAAACATGGTCAGGTGCTGATACAAATTATTTTGAAAGGAAACTTATTTAAAAATACAGGAATATTTTGAAAGTTGGTGATTTGGTAGGGTGCATTTGATGAAAAGAAGTTTGGACTGAGGGACAGTGGAATGAACAGCAGGAGCCCTGCTGGCACTGGTCCCACTGTCTCATGAGTGAATTATTTGACTCAGATTCAACTAAACTGATCACCTTATAACAGATCAGTAACATTTCAAACTTTCCTCATGACATAACTTGCATTCTCACTTTTCCAATAGAACGATATACATAGTTTTCAACATTTTTGCAAATGAGGAAGAAAAGAGTAAATTAGCTTGTAGTGATGCTGGTCTGGGTGTATATCAGTTTTCATCAGATTGAACTGCAGATTAGAATGGACTTAATGACTGAGGTGTTGCCTCTGAAAGGTCAAAGATTATTCTGGTGTTTGTAATCAACAATGACCTGGATTGTTAGAAGTGTAGCAAAAGAGAGAGATTTAGTGTATCTATCTGAAGGACTGAACACTTTAGTGTTCAACATGACAGCAGTGGCTAAGAAATATAATCCAGAAGATGCTCCAACATGTAATAAAGACACATGCTCCACTATGTTCATAGCAGCCTCATTTATAATAGCCAGAAGCTGGAAAGAACCCAGATGTCCTTCCACAGAGAAATGGATACAGAAAATGTGGTACATTTACAAATGGAGTACTACTCAGTTATTAAAAACAACGAATTCATGAAGTTCTTAGGCAAATGGCTAGAACTAGAAAATATCATCCTGAGTGAGGTATCCTAATTGTAAAAGAAAACACGTGGTAGGCACTCACTGATAAGTGGATACTAGCCCCAAAGCTCCAAATAACCAGGATACAATCCACAGACCATATGAAGCTCAAGAAGAAGGAAGACTAAAGTGTGGATACTTCGGTCCCTCTTAGAAGGAAAACAAAATACTCGTGGAAGCAAATATAGAGATAAAATGTAGAGCAGAGGCTAAAGGAAAGGCCACCCAGTGACTATCCCACCTGAGTATTCATCCCATATACAGCTACCAAACCCAGACATTATTGTGGATGCTAAGAAGCACACGGTGAAAGGAGCCAGATATGGCTGTCTCCTGAGAGGCCCTGCTAGAACCTTACAAATACAAAGGAGGATGTTAGCAGCCAACCATTGGACTGAGTGCAGGGTTCCTAGTAGAGGAGTTAGAGAAGGGACTGAAAGAGTTGAAGAGGTTTGCAATCCCATAGGAAGAACAACAATATCAACTAATCAGACCCCTCAGAACTCCCAGGGACTAAGCCATCAACAAAGGAGTACACACGACTCCAGCTGCATATGTAGCAGAGGATGGCCTTGTCGTGCATCAATGGGAGGAGAGGTCCTTGGTCCTATGAAGACTCTCAATAGATGCCCCAGTATAGGGTAATCGAGGGCAGTGAGGTGGGAGTGGGTGGGTAGGTGGGTGGAGGAACATCCTCATAGAAGCAAGAGTGTGTGATAGGGTGTTTCTGGGAGGGAGGGAAACTTGGAGAGGGGATAACATTTGAAATGTAAATAAAGAAAATATCCAATAAAAAAGGGGAAAAAAAGAAATATAATCCTGCTATCTATTCCCAAGATAAATTTTTACTTCTTTATGTCTTTTAATCATATTATCATTTATTTCTCATTGAGGAAACATTCTGAATATTGTGTATGAAAAATTATAGGGAAAGAAATCAGGGAGTTCATTCCTTCTTAGCTCTTAGCTTTTGATTCAAATCAGTTTGCTCATACTAAATTTGGCAAGCAAAAATGTTAGCCATGAAACAGAAATTAATATGGTAGATTTTAATGTTGTAATGATTTGTTTTGTTCTTTGTAAAAGCCTTAGATAGTAGGATTATTAAGAATGGCATTCTCACACAATCATTTTATATTCTATAGGTGTAATGGCACAACAGAAGAAAAGGACGGGTAAAGAATTAGGAATTTTATTTAATATGTTCTTTGTAAGTATGAACTCACAGATACTGTGACAGCATACACATAGACTGTTCTTGGCTAAACCTACAGTATTTCCAGTCCTGATAATAGAAGTGCACACAAACCCTTTTATTAATGTAGGAGAATCCTCCAAATAATAAATAGTCACAAAAGAAAAATTAGTTTACACTAATGTAGTTTCATTCTTTGTACAAATCACACAAAATATAGCAAAATAAAGCTAATTCAGTGCCATTGTTGTAGAGGTTTTGGCTCATAAATTTCATCTTTTCCTACCTTGCAGATAGTTTACTTAATAGCATGATTTTCAGTTTTTGGTTGGTATGGGATTTCTGTAAGTGAAAATGGGTTTTTCCTTCTGTCTAAATCTTTTTTTTTTTTTTGATTGCCTATTTCTTTTCCCTCTTTGTTTTCCAGTTTTCTGTTCTGGATATATGTGTTCTTATTTAATCTTATTTTATTTTACTGTTAGCATTATCCTTTATCTTTTAGACACTTGTTCAGTTTTTAATATATATGTACTTTGGAGCTGATATCATTGGCCCAGGTTACTGAGAATAGTGTTTTGGGTACAAAAGACTTTGTAGAAAGCTTATTGAGGGAATCATCAGCTGAGACGGAATCCCTAATTCACTGTTGTTATCCATACAACTCACATATTCTACTTAAATGGCTCTTTCAATGAATTTTAATTAAATTTCATAATTTCATCATTTTTAAGCATAGTAATTTTCCACCAATATGAGAAACCTGATTTTCTCCATTTTGGGATAGAGGATAGAAAGACTAATTTCTTTGGAGAGATTCAGGTTCAAATCCATTTTGTGGCAATGGCTGTAATGATGGACAGTTCTCTGGAGTTCTGTGTAGTCTGAAGTTTGCCATAATCTACCAACAGTGTATCAGTATCTGCACAGGAGCAATGATCTATATTGGTACACCAAAAGTAATTCTTAGAATTATAAATTTGTATTTGTAGATAAATGTCTCAAGGAAAGGCTTGATGACTCTCCAGTATGTCTTAAATTCCATGTATCATTCTTGGGCAACTTCTTCAATGAGGACTATTTCAAAAAACTACTTTTAAAAAGTATCCCAAATAATTTCCTTCTCCATTGCCTCTAAATATGAGAAACGTTCTTGTTTTCCTCTAGGAGCACCTTGCATTTTCACAGAGTCTGAGAAATGCAAACATTAAGATAAGCTTAAATTTTCTGAAAAACAAACAAGCAAGTATCTAGTGTCATTGTTTTTGATAGTCCAGAGACCGATATTAGTATAATTACTTAAGTATTGAGTCATTTTGGATTTTAAAATTGTTATTGTTCAATATATTTAAATACAACAGGAAAAATCAGCAACATTAGAAATTGCCTTTAAAAATGAAGTTAAAACAAAAAATCTTAAGATTTATTTAGCTATGGTTACTAAAGCCTTGTAATATTATAAACAGCTACCATTTTCATGACTGTGAACTTATTGATGTGAATCCTCTTGCCTGTTTTCATGAAAAATTGGTCTTGGTACTATTAAAGTAGATAATGTATTTGGTCTATCCATAACTATTTTTTTTCCAAATGTTTTTATTAGATTTTTTTTCCTTTTTTTATTAAATATTTCCTTTATTTACATTTCAAATGCTATCCCGAAAGTTCCCTATACCCTTCCCCCCCCCCCCCCCCCCCCCCCCCCCCCCCCCCCCCCCCCCCCCCCCCCCCCCCCCCCCCCCCCCCGCCCTGCTCCCCTGCCACCCACTCCCACTTCTTGGCCCTGGGATTCCCCTGTATTGGGGCATATAAAGTTTGCAATACCAAGGGGCCTCTTTTCCCAGTGATGGCCGACTAGGCCATCTTCTGCTACATATGCAGCTAGAGACACAAGCTCTGGGGGTTCTGGTTAGTTCATATTGTTGTTCCTCTTATAGGGTGGCAGACCTCTTCAGCTCCTGTAGTACTTTCTCTAGCTTCTCCATTGGGAGCCCTGTGTTCCATCCTATAGATGACTGTGAGCATCCATTTCTGTATTTGCCAGGCACTGGCATAGCTTCATATGAGACAGCTATATCAGGGTCCATTCAGCAAACTCCTGCTGTCCTATGCAATAGTGTATGAGTTTGGTGACTGATTATGGGATGGATCCCCTGGTGGGGTAGTCTCTGGAAAGTCAATCCTTTCATCTTAGCTCCAAACTTTGTCTCTGTAACTTCTTTCATGGGTATTTTGTTTCCTATTCAAAGGAGGAATGAAGTATCCGCACGTTGGTCTTCCTTCTTGATTTTCTTGTGTTTTGCAAATTGTATCTTGGGTATTCTAAGTTTCTGGGCTAATATCCACTTAGCAGTGAGTGCATATCTAATGACTTCTTTTGTGATTGGGTTACCTCATTAAGGAAGATATCCTCCAGATACATCCATTTGTCCAAGAACTTCATAAATTCATTTTTTATAGCAGAATAGTACTCCATTGTGTAAATGTACCACATTTTCTATATCCATTCCTCTGTTGAGGGACATCTGGGTTCTTTCCAGCTTCTGGCTATTATGAATAAGGCTGCTATGAACATAGTGGAGCATGTGTTCTTATTACCAGTTAGAACATCTTCTGGGTATATGCCCAGGAGAGGTATTGCTAGATTTTCCAGTAGTACTATGTCCAATTTTCTGAGGAAACGCCAGACTGACTTCCAGAGTGGTTGTACAAACTTGAAATCCCACCAGCAATGGAGGACTGTTCCTCTTTCTCCACATCCTCGCCAGCATCTGCTGTCACCTGAATTTTTGATCTTAGCCATTCTGACTGGTGTGAGGTGAAATCTCAGGGTTGTTTTGATTTACATTTCCCTGATGATTAAGGATGTTGAACATTTTTTCAGGTGTTTCTCAGCCATTCGGTATTCCTACTTGAGAATTCTTTGTTTAGCTCTGTACCCCATTTTTTAATGGGGTTATTGGTTTTTCTGGAGTCCAGCTTCTTGAGCTCTTTGCAAATGTTGGATATTAGTCCCCTATCAGATTTAGGATTGGTAAAAATCCTTTTCCAATCTGTTGGTGGCCTTTTTGTCTTGCTGACAGTGTCTTTTGCCTTACAGAAGCTTTGCAGTTGTATAAGATCCCATTTGTCAATTTTTGACCTTAGAGCAAAAGCCATTGCTGTTCTGTTTAGGAATTTTTCCCCATTGCCCATATCTTCGAGAATTTTTTCCACTTTCTCCTCTATAAATGTCAGTGTCTCTGGTTTTATGTGGAGGTCTTTGATCCACTTAGACTTGAGCTTTGTACAAGGAGATAAGAATGGATCAATTCACATTCTTCTACATGATAACCTCCAGTTGTGCCAGCACCATCTGTTGAAAATGCTGTCTTTTTTCCACTGGATGGTTTTAGCTCCCTTGTCAAAGATAAAGTGACCATAGGTGTGTGGATTCATTTCTGGGTCTTCAATTCTATTGCATTGATCTACCTGTCAGTCACTGTACCAATACCATGTAGTTTTTATCACAATAGCTCTGTAGTACAGCTTAATGTCAGGCATGGTGATTCCCCCAGAGGTTCTTTTATTGTTGAGAATAGTTTTTGCTATCCTAGGGTTTTTATTATTCCAGATGAATTTGCAAATTGACCTTTCTATCTCAGAGAAGAATTGAGTTGGAATTTTGATGAGGATTGCATTGAATCTGTAGATTGCTTTTGGCGGGATAGCCATTTTGACTATATTCATCCTGCCAATCCATGAGCATGGGAGATCTTTCCATCTTCTGAGATCTTCTTCTATTTCTTTCTTCCGGGACTTGAAGTTCTTGTCATACAGATCTTTCACTTCCTTAGTTAGAGTTACACCAAGGTATATTATATTATTTGTAACTATTGTGAAGGGTGTTGTTTCCCTAATTTCTTTCTCAGTCTGTTTATCCTTTGTGTAGAGAAAGGCCATTGATTTGTTTGAGTTAATTTTATATCCAGCTACTGCACTGAAGCTGTTTATCAGCTTTAGGTGTTCTCTGGTGGAATTTTTGGGGACCATTATATATACTATCATATCATCTGCAAACAATGATATTTTATCTTCTTCCTTTCCAATTTGTATCCCCTTGATCTCCTTTTGTTTTCAAATTGCTCTGGCTAGGACTTCAAGCACTATATTGAATAGGTATTGTCTAGTCCCTGATTTTAGTGGGATTGCTTCCAGATTCTCTCCATTTACTTTGATGTTAGCTACTGGTTTGCTGTATATTGCTCTTATTATGTTTAGGTATGGGCCTAAATTCCTGATCTTTCCAAGATGTTTATCATGAAAGGATGTTGGATTTTGTCAAATGCTTTCTCAGCATCTAATGAGATGATCATCTTTGAGTTTGTTTATATAGTGGATTATGTTGATGGATTTCTGTATATTAAACCATCGCTGCATTCCTGGGAGGAAGCCTGCTTGGTCATGATGGATGATCATTTTGATGTCTTCTTGGATTTGGTTTGTGAGGATTTTATTGAGTATTTTTGCATTGATATTCATGAGGGAAATTGGTCTGAAATTCTCTCTTTGTTGGATCTTTGTTTAGGTATCAGAGTAATTGTGGCTTCATAGAATGAATTGGGTAGAGTACCTTCTGTTTCTATTTTGTGGAATAGCTTTAGGAGAGTTGGAATTAGGTCTTCTTTGAAGGTCTGATAGAATTCTGCACTAAACCCATCAGGTCCTGGCCTTTTTTTGTTAGGAAGACTATTGATGACTGCTTCTATTTCTTTAGGGGAAATGGGACTGTTTAGATTGTAAATCTGGCTTAACTTTGGTAACTGGTATCTGTCTAGGAAATTGTCCATTTCATCCGTTTTTCTAGTTTGTGGAGTATAGCCTTTTATAATACGATCTGATGATATTTTGGATTTCCTCAGGTTCCGTTGTTATGTCTCTTTTTTCGTTTCTGATTTTGTTAATTAAGATACTGTCCCTGTGCCCTCTAGTGAGTCTGGCTAAGTTTATCTATCTTGTTGATTTTCTCAAAGAACCAGCTCCTGGTTTTGTTGATTCTTTGAATAGTTCTTTTTGTTTCTATTTGGTTGATTTGGTCCCTGAGTTTGATGATTTCCTGCCATCTGCTCTTCTTGGGTGAATTTGCTTCCTTTAGTTCTAGAGCTTCTAGGTGTGCTGTCAGGCTGCTAGTGTATGCTCTCTCTAGTTTCTTTTTGGAAGCACTCATGGCAATGAGTTTTACTCTTAGGACTGCCTTCATTGTGTCCCATAAGTTTGGGTATGTTGTGGCTTCATTTTCATTAAACTCTAGAAAGTCTTTAATTTCTTTCTTTATTTCATCCTTGACCAAGGAATCATTGAGTAGAGTGTTGTTCAGTTTCCACATGAATGTTCACTTTCTATTATTTATGTTGTTATTGAAGATCAGCCTTAGTCCATGGTGGTCAGATAGGATACATGGGATAATTTCAATATTTTTGTATCTTTGGAGGCCTGTTTTGTGACCAATTATATGGTCAATTTTGGAAGAGGTACCATGTGGCACTGAGAAGAAGGTATATCCTTTTGTTTTAGGATAAAGTTCTGTAGATATCTATTAAATCCATTTGTTTCATAACTTCTGTTAGTGTCCATGTGTCTCTGTTTAGTTTCTGTTTCTAAGATCTGTCCATTGGTGAGAATGGGTTGTTGAACTCTCCCGCTATTGTGTGAGGTGCAATGTGTGCTTTGAGCTTTACTACAGTTTCTTTAATGAATGTGGCTACCCTTGTATTCAGAGCATAGTTAATCAGAATTGAGAGTTCATCTTGGTTGATTTTACCTTTGATGAGTATGAAGAGCCCCTCCTTGTCCTTTTTGATAACTTTGGGTTAAAAGTTAATTTTATCAGATATTATAATGGCTACTCCAGCTTGTTTCTTTGGACCATTTGCATGAAAAATTGTTTTCCAGCCTTTCACCCTAAGGTAGTGTCTGTCTTTTTTTCTGAGGTGGGTTTCCTGTAAGCAGCAAAATGTTGGGTCCTGTTTGTGTAGCCAGTCTATTAGTCTATGTCTTTTTATTGGGGAATTGAGTCCATTGATGTTAATGGAAATTAAAGAAAAGTTATTGTTGCTTCCTGTTATTTTTGTTGTTAAAGTTGGGATTCTGTTCTGGGGGCTGTTTTCTTTTAGGATTGTTGAAGGATTACTTTTTTGTTTTTTCTAGGGTGTAGTTTCTGTCCTTGTGTTGGTGGTTTCCCTTTATTATCCGTTGAAGGGCTGGATTCGTGGAAAGATATTGTGTGAATTTGGTTTTATCATAGAATACTTTGATTTCTCCATCTATGGTAATTGAGAGTTTTGCTGGGTATAGAAACCTGGGCTGGCATTTGTGTTCTCTTAGTGTCTCTATAACATCTGTCCAGGATCTTCTGGCTTTCATAGTCTCCAGTGAGAAGTCTGGTGTAGTTCTAATAGGCCTGCCTTTATATGTTACTTGACCTTTTCCCTTACTGCTTTTAATATTCTATCTTTATTTAGTGCATTTGTTGTTCTGATTATTATGTGTCTGGAGGAATTTCTATTATGGTCCAGTCTATTTGGACTTCTGTAGGCTTCTTGTATGTTCATGGGTATCTCTTTCTTTAAGTTTGGGAAGTTTTCTTCTATTATTTTATTGAAGATATTTGCTGTCCTTTAAGTTGAAAATCTTCTTTCTCATCTACTCCTCTTATTCGTAGGTTTGGTCTTCTCATTGTGTCCTGGATTTCCCGGATGTTTTGAGTTAGGATCTTTTTGCATTTTGCATTTTCTTTGATTGTTGTGCCTATTTTCTCTATAGAATCTTCTGCACCTGAGATTCTCTCTTCCATCTTTTGTATTCTATTGCTGATGCTCACATCTATGGTTCCTGATTTCTTTCCTAGGGTTTCTATCTCCAAAGTTGTCTCACTTTAGGTTTTCTTTATTGTTTCTATTTCCCTTTTTAGGTCCTGGATGGTTTTGTTCAATTCCATTACCTGTTTGGCTGTGTTTTCCTGTAGTTCTTTAAGGGATTTTTGTGTTTCCTCTTTAAGGACTTTTACCTCTTTAGCAGTGTGCTCCTGTATTTCTTTAAGTGAGTTATTAATGTCCTTAATGTCCTCTACCAGCACCATGAGATATGATTTTAAATCTGAGTCTTGCTTTTGGATGTATTGGGGTATCCAGGACTGGGTGAGGTGGGAGTGCTGGGTTCTAATGAAGATGAGTGGTCTTGGTTTCTGTTATTAAGATTCTTGTTTGCCTTTCACCATCTGGTAATCTCTGGAGTTGGTTGTTATAGTTGTCTCTGGTTGGAGCTTGTTCCTCCTGTGATTCTGTTAGCCTCTGTCAGCAGTCCTGAGAGTCCAGCTCTCTCCTGAGTCTCAGTGGTCAGAGTAGTCTCTGCAGGCAAGCTCTCCTCTTGCACGGAAGGTGCACTGAGGTTTGGTGTTCAGACCTGCCTCTTGGATAAAGTTGAAGGCCCTATATAGGGCCTGTCCTAAAAGATGTGTTGCCTCTGCGGTCTGCACACTCACCTACATAAACTGGTCTCTGAGGGATCCAGGACCCAAGTTTGCTCCCTCATGAGCTCCGGCAGGCAAAGCCCTCCTGGGCAGACACCTCTCCTCAGGCCAGGAAGATGCTTGGATGTCTGGAGCCTGAAACCAGGTCTGTCCCAGAAGCTGTGTTGCTTCTGCCTGTCCCAGAAGCTGTGTCGCTTCTGCAGTCCCCACTCTCACCTGCACAGACTGTTCTCTGAGGGATCCAGGACCCAAGTTGGCTCCCTCTCGAGCTCTGGCAGGCAAAGCCCTCCTGGGTAGACACCTCTTCTCAGGCAGGGAAGGTGCCCAGATGTCTAGTGCCTGAAACTGGACCTGTCCCAGAAGCTGTGTTGCTTCTGAGGTCTGCTCAGTCACTGTTTGCAGCCCGTGAGCTGACCTGCTCAGACTGGTCTCTGGGCGACCTGGCACCCAACGGCCTATCCATAACTTAAGCTAATTATGATAGATGGAGAAATGATGGAGTGAGTTTTCCTTAGAGTTTATCTTGTTAGCAGTGTGAAATCTAACAAAATTTAGAATTTGCACTGAAAGGTACTTTCCATGAATGTGTACTGTAAGTTGTGCAATAGTAGTAATTGCTGATACATGATCCTCTTGATATTCATAACATTATTGTGATTCAAACGAGTCTGAAAAATAAACAGCCACAATATTTTGGGCAAGCAAATGGTTCTGGTAAAATTAATATTCAGAAAAGTACCCAAGATCAGCAATCAGTGGCTTATGCCTGTTTGACACAAACTAGTGTCATCTGAGAATAGGGAACCTCAATTTAGAAGATTTCCTAATCATAACAGGCTATAAACAAGTTTGTATAGATTTTTTTTGTATATTTTATATAATGTGGAGAAGCCCATCCGATTGTGTTTGTTGCCACCAGCCCTGTGCTGGTTCAGAGTAGCAAGGTTCTACATGTGGCTGTGGAGTATCTGGATTCAGCAGCTTTACTGTGAGTGGAACTGTACTCCAGAGAGCTCAAGTGTGTTTGTGAAGGACCCAGTCCAGTAGTCTCAGAGATGTTGTCTAATATTTATGCATAAAGCATGGCAAATCATGATCTATATGTTTAATATCTTGTGACATTCATTTTATATTGTACAAATAAAATCATCACTTGTTAATTTGATATGTGACCCATTTCTGGAAATACCCCAACCCTTAAAATTAGCAATCTCTTTAACACACCTGTGTAGAATCTAGATTAGGTACTGATAAAACTGATCTAGGGTCAATTGATAGGTTTTGTGTGTGTGTGTGTGTGTGTGTGTGTGTGTGTGTGTGTGTCATACTCCTTAGAGTACCCTTGTTCTACCCTTGCTGTAGAAGACACTATGACTGATATCACCTCGTGATGAAACCAGAAGTGTTTCCTATATTTTTGATATTATGCAAATGGATATTCTTCATTCCACATCAATACAACTAAAACTCTTGTTTTAATTATTTCTTAATATTTATCTATTGCTCCAGATGTTTATTTTACCTTTTTTAATTCTTTAATCCTCTTTTAATCTACAGAATTCAGCCCCCTCCCAGTCTGCCCCCTGACAGCTCCTAATCACATATCTCCTACCCCTCTACCCATCTTCAAGAGAATGTCCCCACACACCATCCCACACCACCAGGCTTCCCCACTACATGGGGCCTCAAGTCTCTCAAGAGTTAGGTGCATCTTCTCTTACTGAGGACATCTCAGGCAGTCATTTGCTGTATATGTGTTGGGGGCCTCCTATCAGCTGGTGTATGCTGTATATGTGTTGGGGGCCTCCTATCAGCTGGTGTATGCTGTATATGTGTTGGGGGCCTCCTATCAGCTGGTGTATGCTGTATATGTGTTGGGGGCCTCCTATCAGCTGGTGTATGCTGCCTGGTAGGAGGCTTAGTTTCTGAGAGATTTCAGGGCTCCAGGTCAGTTGAGACTGCTGGTCTTCCCATGGGGCTGCACTCTTCCTCAGCTTCCTCCTGCTTTTCCTCAATTCAATCACAGGGGTCCCAGACTTCTATCCATTGGTTGGGTGCTAGAATCTGTACCTGACTCTTTCAGCTACTTGTTGGGCCTCTGAGAGGAAAGACATGCTAGGCTTATGTCTGCAATAAAACCACAGAATCAGTAAAGTATCAGGGACCCCGGCAGCATCTTGAGCTGGATCCCAATTTAAGTCTGCCACTGCACCTCCTTTCTTTTATGCTCTTCTCCATTTTTGTCCCAGCAGTTCCTTCAGCAGAAACAATTCTGGGTCAGAGCTTTTGACTGCAGCATGGCAACCCTATCTCTCAACTTGATGTCCTGTGCCTCCACTGGAGAAGGATTCTACAAGTTCTCCCTACCCAATGTAGAGCACTTCATCCAAGGTCCCTCCCATTGAGTCATGAGAGTCTCTCACATCCTAGGTATCTCATACTTCTAAAGGGTCCCTATACCTCCTACCTCCTGAGGTTTCTGTTTCCATTCTTTCTGCTGGCCCTAAGGGCTTCAGTCTTGTTTCCACCAATACCTGATCATGTTCCCCCTTACTCTCCCTGTATCCTTTCCCACCCAGGTCCCTCCTTTCCTCTGCCCCCCACGACTGCTTTCTTCTCCCTATCAAGTGAGAATGAAGCATCCATCGTCATTTGGGTCCTTTGGCTTGTTGACCTTCTGGAGTCCTGTGAGTTGTGTCCTGGGTAATCTGCACATTTTTTGGCTAATATCCACTTATTAGTGAGAACATATACCGTGCATGTCCTTTTGGGTCTGAGTTAACTACTCAGAATGGTATTTTCTACTTCCATCCATTTGCATGCAAAAACATTGAATATTTATTGTCTATGGCTTAGGTGCTGATGTTTACTTTGTCTAAACACACAAAATATGTTAAAATTAATAATAAACGTTCATCTGAAAAACAATGTTGCATCTTTAGGCAAACAAACAAACATGAGTCAAGGCATATGCTAGACAATTCAAGAGTCCAAGTTTCACAAAACAGCAGGATCCCTCCTAGCACTGGATCCCATAGTCTCAGGTGGGATTCATGTGACTCAGATGTTCCACCAAACTGAACACCTCATGAATTTTCAATATAATTTTACACATTCTTCATGACATAAACTTGCAGTTTCATTTTGTTCCAGGAAAAAGAAATACATAGGTTTCAACATTTTTGAAAATGAAGGGAAAAGAGTAAATTAGTTTGTAGGAATTCTGGTCTGTGTAGATAGGTCTTCATCAAAGTGTTGTGAAATTCCTGTGGGAATGAACAGCATGACTCAGGTGTTGCCTCTAAAGGGTCAGAGATTATTCTGGGATTTGTGATCAACAAAGACCTGGAGTTGTTAGAAGTGTGGGAATGAAGAGAGTTGCAGTGCATGTATCTGCAAAAATAGACAATGTAATACTGGTTATGACAGCAGTGGCTCAGGGATATAATCCTGTTCACTATTCTCATGAAAACTTTCCCCTACATTATGTCTTTTAGTCATATTTTCATTTTTCTCTTTGAGTATTTTGTTTTGGAGAAAATATAGTAAAAGTAAACAGGAAGTACATTTCTTCTTGGACATTGTTTCAAACCAGTGTGTTCATATTACACTTGGCAAGTAAAACAAAATTAGCTATGAAATAGACATAAAATGTCAGTTTTTTATGTGGTGATGCGTTCTTTTCTATATAAAAGCCTTAGAAGACAGGTTTATTTGAAACTATGTTCTCACATTAACATTTCATATTCTGCAGCCGAGTCTCTTCCAGGGCCTCACAGAAAAAAAATTGAAATCCAACGCTGACCTTGAAAATAGTTCGTAAGTATGATCTCACTGGTAGTGAGACAGAATACATTCAGACTGCTCTTGCCTAAGCAGAACAGCTAGTTGTTCTATTAAAGAAGTGGATACAAACCAATATCCACTTCTTCATTAACATGGAAGATAGCCCTAATTGATAACTGCTCAAAAAAGAAAAATCAGCTAACTAAAACATAGTTTCAAGATTTATAAATCACACTTAACTTCAAGACCTTCAAAGAATTTGATGGCCAACTCAAAGATAATTCAGTGCCATTTGCAGGGGTCTTGTTTCATAATGTTTTATCCATATGTCTGTTCGTACTTTAAAGTTATTGTGCTTATTCATCAAGATTCTCTGTTCTGAATTTCTATGGGATTTCTGTGTGTGAGAATGTGTTTGTCTCTGTGTCTACTTGTGTTTCCTGTGCTTTTCCTTTGGCTATCTGTTTATTTTGCTTGGTTTGATGTTTTCTATTTGGGTTATATGTTTTTATTTTATCTTATTTTCTTTACTATTATGATTACTAAATTTTCTTGACAATGACTTTTTTCTAATGGGAGAAATAAAGAATGTGGACTTGGGTTGTTGGGAGAGATCTCAGAAAAGTTGCTTAAGGGGAAACCACTATCATAGTATCTTATAATGTATAAATTTATATTATGTTCTATGAATATATAGTCATATATACATATATATAATATATTGTATATATATATACTATATTGTATATACATATATAAAACATATTGTGTATATATGTATATATTAATTTCCCTCTCCCTTGCCTTTAATTGCATTCTCATTTCCCATTAGGACCAGCAATCTTGTTTCCCATAGTTCCACAGTTGAAAGAAGGTTAATGGGTATATGATTTTTCACAGACGACCTTGAAGCAGGTAATTTAGGATAGTGTGTTTTGAAAAAAAAGACGACCTTGAAGCAGGTAATTTAGGATAGTGTGTTTTGGGGGAAAAAAAGAATGCTTAGAAAGAATATTGAGAGAATCATCTAGGGAAGTTGAATGTCAAAGTCACTGGCTTTATGATTACAACTCATATATTTTTACTTACAGGATGTTTCAAAGTAGTTTAATTGGATTTCAAATGTTCCTCATTTTCTAGCAAAATAATTTTCTACTAAAGTGAGAATACTAATTTTCTCCATTTTGAAATATGTAGTAGAAAGAGTAATTTCTTTGGAAAGATTTGGGTTAAAATTAAATTTTGTGGCAATGTCTATAGAGATGGATAATAATCTCAAATTGAGAAATGAAAAGGTCCTATGTAGTCAGATGTTTGCCATTATCTAGCTACAGTGCATTATTAGTATCTATACATGAAGCAATTCTGTATAATGTACACCTAAAGTGATGTTTAGAATTATAGTTTTATATTGACTAAACAATATCTTAAGTGATACAAAATGTTTGATCACCCATTAGTATGCCTAAAAGTTCAGAAATTAATTGGGAGTAATTTTATCAATAATTATGTGTTCTTTGCAGAAATGATATGAATACTATCTTAACTAATTTCCATCTCCCTTGACATTGATTATATTCTGACTTCTAACCAGGGCCAACTTGCTTAATGCTGGAAGACCATGAATGAAACTATCAAGCTGGTTTAAGTTTTCTGAGATAATAGAATTTTGTAACAGTGTCTTTGATGTTACAGAGACCAATCATAGTAGAAAAAAATTGCTTACAAATTGTGTCATTTTGAATATATACACCATGATTGTTAGATACATTTTAATTCAACAATCAAAAACATTAGCACTAGAAATCATGATTAGAAATTGAGTAAAAATGGAGTACTACTCAGCTATTAAAAACAATAAATATATGAAATTCCTAGGCAAATGGATGGATCTGGAGGCCATCATCCTGAGTGAAGTAACCCATTCACAAAAGAACTCACATAACATGTACTCACTGATATGTGGATATTAACCCAGAAACCTAGACTACCCAAGATACAATTTACTAAACACATGATACTCAAGNTTGGCCATCAGTGGGAAGAGAGGCCCCTTGGTTATGCAGACTTTATATGCCCCAATACAGGGGAACGCTGGGGCCAAGGGGTGGGAGCGGGTGGGTAGGGGAGCAGGGCCGGGAGGGGGGAGGATACAGGGAACTTTCTGGATAACACTTGAAATGTAAATGAAGAAAATATCTAATAAAAGTTGAAAAAAAAAGAAATTGAGTAAAAATCATGAAATCTTACACTGTTTTTATCTATGATCAATAAAGTATTTTAGAGTTTTAAGAATGCACTACTTTCATGATTGTGTTTTTATTGATGTGAATTTCCTCATCTGTCTTCAAGAAACAGAGGTCTGGATTCTATCGAATTAGGTAGTCTATTTGCGCAAACATTTGGCTTAAGCTAGTTTAAGTTTGAAACTTGATGGAGATTTGATGGGCTAAGTGTTCCTAGGACTTTCCTTTTTTTAGAATTGTAAAATCTACCAAAATTTAGTATTCAAACTGAAAAATATTACATGTGTATGAATTGTAAATTCTGCAATGAAATTTGTTACTAATGTGTCACTCTCGTTAATACTGATAGCATTATTAAAAGTTGTCTGAAGAGTATATGAGCATAGTACTATGGTTAAGTGACTGCTTTGGATGAAATTAGTATTCAGAAAACTAGTTAGGATCTGAACTCTTTGGTTTTATGCCTGTTTAGTACAACTAGACTCATCTATGAAAAAGAGTGATCTTGAAATGTGAAAATGCCCTCATAATAACAGGCTATAAAACAGCTTGTGTGGATCCTCTTATTTGTATTAGTATTTGATGGGTGGAGGGTCCATCCCATTGTACCATTGCCACCTCCTGTGTGCTGGTTCAGAGTTCCATAAGGAGCCAGGCCGAGCATAGCTACAGGGTGTCACGTGCCCACACATCTCTGATCAGCAGAGACGGTGGGAAGAAATGACACGGGGACGCCAAGGTGGGTTCAGAGCAGCTTGCCTTCACAGCTTCTGCTTTATTCTGGTTCTCTCTCTCTCAGGTTTCACACAGCTGCAGCCGTTCACTCACTCACTCTGGTCTCTCCTACGCTGACTCTCTAACGCTGGTTCATCTCTCTAACGCTGCTGCTCTCTGGCCTCTGGCTGGTCTGTCTCCTCATCTGGGCTGCACTCAATTTATACTTCCATTCACTCATGCCACCTCACACCACCCAATCATAAACACACACGTCCAAGGCAGCATGCAGGATTGGCTGATAGAATGGTATCAAGAGATGTTGCGCTAATCTCTCCAATGAGTTACACACACTGCTTTTATTGTGAATGACTGAGACTGGGATAAACAAGTGAGGTCACTGGGCTTAGCATAGAGCCAGGGCACCATCTTTGGCCCATGCAGTGCGCCCGCTCCCCACACATCTGCCTTAGGTTGTCCTGACAAGGGGTTCGCCCTTACCCACCCAATGCAGCTTTTATGGCACAGACCTCTTGTCTTAGGTTGGTGGGTCCCTTGCAGAATCTTACCTGTCACTGATTAATGGTCCAGCATAGGATGGTAGGCTTTCCATCATAATCTTACCCATCACTGATTAATGGTCCAGCATATTGAACCAAATTTTGGGGTGAGCCTCCAGTCTCTATAACTGCCATCACTTGTATCAGCACACGTTGGTCTGCCTTAGCTTGCCTTCACATGCACACCATCCACCAAATCATTCCTCCACACACACCAATCAAAAGGAATGCCCAGAATGGCATCCCACCCCAGTTCTTTAGTATGTTGGGGGTTCCACGAGCCATCTCTGATGCTGTGCAGTCATCATCTCTACATGGTTGTTGTTCACTGCAATGATGGATGCTCTCAGCTCCTTCATTTTACTGTCAAACTCATGGTTCCAGTTTCTTAACAGCATCTTTCCAATTTCTCAGGAGAGTTGGGCTGCACGAGAAGAATTCTGATACTACATAGAGGTTATACAAACTCCAAACATATAACTTACACAGGAAAGAAAGACCATTCGATAAGAACACGTTTAACATTATTTTCTATTCTATTACTAACTAAAAAGGAAAACGGTGGTACCACACACACACAGGGGTAGGCTCAAAACTATATAATCTCTATTACTACAATTTACTTTTACAGAGGTTTCAAAGATATAACACACTTAAGAGCACTGACTGCTCTTCCGAAGGTCCTGAGTTCAAATCCCAGCAACCACATGGTGGCTCACAACCATCCGTAATGAGATCTGATGCCCTCTTCTGGGGTGTCTGAAGACAGCTACAGTGTACTTATAATAAATAAATAAATAAATCTTTTTAAAAAGGGGCTGGTGAGATGGCTCAGCGGGTAAGAGCACCCGACTGCTCTTCCGAAGGTGATAAGTTCAAATCCCAGCAACCACATGGTGGCTCACAACCATCCGTAACAAGATCTGGCTCCTTCTTCTGGAGTGTCTGAGGACAGCTACAGTGTACTTACATATAATAAAATAAATATTAAAAAAAAAAAAGATATAACACACTAGCATCAGCACTAAGAGGTACTGGAAGGGGGAGTGCTTTCACAATCCCCCATAATTCCTGCTCTTCCCCTATTGTCATACTTATCTGAACAAATAGCAGTCTGAATGTCGTCAGCTTCTTCAGGGCCATCTTTCTTCTGTAGCTTATCTTCTTTCCATAGCTGTGTCAGACGTTCAGGCACCCAAATAGGATTCTCCTTATCTTGTGGAAAAACACATTCTGCTCCCCTTGTCCATGTTATAATAGGATCAGGGCCCCTCCATTGCCCAGAGAGGACATCTTTCCACTGCACCCTTACAGATTGAAGCGGTTGTGAGGCTCAATGCCTTTCGGCAGCACAATGGCCATGGGAGTTCAAATTTTAAAAATTAAGAATGAAAATAGCTATATTTCATTTATCTTTAGGGGATTTAAATTGCATCCCTATTTCCCCTTTTTGTTTAAATAAAATATGCTTCAGGGTAGCATTGGCACATTCCACTATACCCTGACTTTGGGGGTTATAAGGCAAACCATGGCTGATTTCAAAGCCTAAGGCATGACAAAAATGATTGAATTTTTGAGAAGTATAGGCTGGTCCATTATCTGTTTTTATCTTTTTTGGAATGCCCCAAGAAGAAAAAGCTTGCCAACAATGCAAAATTACATGTTGTGCTTTTTCTCCCGCATGGGCCGAAGCAAAGATATCTATAGAACATTTCTTCCTAAAACAAAAAGACAATACCTTCTTCTCAGCACCGCATGGTACTTTCTCCAAAATTGACCATATAATCAGTCAAAAAACAGGCCTCAACAGATACAAGAAAATTGAAATGATTCTATGCATCTGATCAGATCACCACAGACTAAGGCTTGTCTTCAATAACAAGAAAAGAACATAAAACCCAATCATGTATGGAAGGTAAACAACACTCTACTCAATGATAACTTTGTCAAGGAAGAAATAGAGAAAGAAATTAAAGACTTTTTATAGTTTAATAAAAATGAAAGCACAAAATACAGAAATTGGACAATAAGAAACAAATACACCCAAGAGGAGTAGACAGCAGGAAATAATCAAACTCAGGGCTGAAGTCAATGAAGTAGAAACAAAAAGAACTATACACAAAATCAACAAAACCTGGAGCTGGTTCTTTGAGAAAATCAACAAGATAGATAAACCCTTAGCCAGACCAACCAGAGGGCACAAAGATAGTATCCAAATTAACAAAATCAGAACTAGAAAGGGAGACACAACAAAAGAAACTGAGGAAATTCAAAAAATCATCAGATCCTACTACAAAAGCCTATACTCAACAAAACTAGAAAATCTGATGGAACAGACAATTTTCTCTACAGGTAACAAAGTTAAGTCAGCATCAGATAAACCATCTAAACGGTCTCATAACCCTTAAATAAACAGAAGCAGTTATTAAAATTCTTCCAACCAAAAGAAACCCAGAACCAGATGAGTTTAGTGCAGAATTATATCAGATCTCCAAAGAAGACTTAATACAAATACTCTTCAAACTATTCCACAAAACAAAAACAGAAGGAACACTAACAAACTCATTCTTTGAAGCCACAATTAAGCTTATAAGAAAACCCCACAAAGACCCTACAAAGAAAGAGAACTTCAGGCCAATTTCCCTTATGAATATTGATGCAAAATTACTCAATAAAATTCTTCAGCAAGATTTTCGGCTGTATATAAAATTAACTCAAACAATTCAGTAGCCTTCTTCTACACAAAGTATAAATGGGCAGAGAAAGAAATTAGAGAAATAAGACCCTTCACAATAGTCACAAATAATATAAAATACCTTGGTGTGACACTGACCAAGCAAGTGAAAACTCTGTATGACAAGAACTTTAAGTCCCTGTAGAAAGAAATCGAAGAAGATCTCAGAAGATGCAAAAATTTTGCATGCTCACGAATTGGCAGGATTAATATAGTAAAAATGGCCATCTTACTGAAAGCAATCTACTTCCCATTCTATGCAACTCCCCATCAAAATTCTCACTCAATTCTACACAGAGTTATAAAAAACAATTTGCAAATTCATTTGGTATAACCCAAAACCCAGGATAGTAAAAACTATTCTCAACAATAAAGGAACTTCTAGGATAATCACCATTCCTGACATCAAGCTGTATTACAGAGCAATAGTGATAAAAACTGCATGGCACTGGTACAGTGACAGGCAGGTAAAGCAATGGAATAGAATTAAAGACCCAGAAATGAACCCACACACCTATGGTCACTTGATCTTTGACAAAGGAGCTAAAATTATCCAGTGGAAAAAGGACAGCATTTTCAACAAATGGTGCTCAATTAGTCAGCATCTAGAAGAATGCAAAGTCTGTTGATTGCCATTTTGGTTGACAGTGTCCTTTGCCTTAGGAGCTAAAACCATCCAGTGGAAAAAAGACCGTATTTTCAAGAAATGGTGCTGGCTCAACTGGCAGTTAACATGTAGAAGAACAAAAATAGATCAATTCTTATCTCCTTGTACAAAGCTCAAGTCCAAGTGGATCAAGGACCTCCAGTTAAAACCAATTTTACCACGGATTAAATAAGCCCATTTTTACTACCAATTTCTGTTTGTTAGCTTCTATTAGAATAAAAGAACAATAATATATACAACCAAACAATTGAATTATGGTAACCACTTATATTCAGCCATGTTAGATAAAAACTAAGAATTAAATAACTCCAGTGTGTGAAATAGAAGAATATATGCCTAGCTGGTGGGTTTTTTTTTTTAGTTCTTTCTTACTGCCATAGAAGTCAGCTGCCAATAAGTACATTTGCTACTAAACTTTAATGGTCAAAGCCTGAGATATCAAAACTTAAGTGTTCAAATTAGTCACTTACTCTACCTGGCAAGGAGAAAACAAAACCAAACAAATGAAAACAAAAGATGTCATTCTGAAAAGCCAATGTAGAAAAACCAGATAATGTACTGTGGTGAAAACCAAGTCCATTTTGAGGTAAGTCCTTGGGATATAGATGACACAGTGTAAGAGGGTTTCATAGCCCACTTTCTTGCAAATGGCATGTGCTGCCCATTGCAAAAACAATTGTCATTGCCTAAGCTGCACTGTGTTCTATAAGGTGGTCTGAGAGTATATTAGAGTTTATGCTAACATGCCTAAGAGCCAAGTCTTTTTTTTTTCTAGTACTTGGGCTACAACCTCTCTTTCCATATATCTATTATTTTGAGATGTGGCAGTATGTGTTATGACATGGCCTTCACTGAACCTTGAACAGTCATTTATTTCATATTAGAGCATTTCATTCTGAGTAAATATTTAGGAGATAATAAATGACAAAACCACTAGAGGAATTATTTGACCATGACATGTCCTGAAGAACTATAGTTTCTTAGAAGTAGAATAATTGAGTTGATTTTGCTTTTACTGGTTCACTCACAAGACTGTGTCATGTATAAATTCATGGCCTGAGAAGCCATTCGTCCTATATTGTTAAGTGAGCATAATCACAAAACATAATTAAGACTGCTATATATGGAGCAATGAGAGACAGAAATTTCAGTGATATCATGAGTTCTGGAATCGTGAATTATTGAACTGTAGGATTAAAACTACCGTTTGGATTCATAATATGTCAATGACTCAAAGATTAGAGCAGCACCTAAAATTATATTCAGTGAGATGACAGTCTCAATGTAGTCCATGAAAAATAACTAGTAATACCTAAAGTTTAGAGTAGCAGAGCTGGAATTAAGGAAACTGCATATGTGTTACTGAATAGAGCAGAAAGACTCTATTCCAGATAATTATCATATATTTTTCTTTTTTCTACATTTAAAATGTTGTTACAATCAATATCATCCAGACCACTGGACCTTAATTTCTATGTGGTTTTAACTGAGTGACATCAATTATTATAATCAGTACAAATGCCTAGCTCTTTTCATAAAGGAACTTATTACTTCTAAGTAATGTCAGTGTTTCATTCCCATATAAAAATGTGTTACATTTGGTGAAGTAATCTGTTTTCCTGATGTTTCTCCTTAGACATCTAGAATATATGGACACAACACACGTAGGATAGGAAGACAACAGTAAGGTTGGAATTCTTATTTCTTCTAAGGTTTTACATTTCTTTCTGAGGTTTCACCCAAACATTTTTTTCTGTCTCTTCTTGCATCATTATTTCTTAAACTTCTGTCTGTTTCTGTTAAAACATACACTCCTCTAAGTTTTCATTGTCATCATTGCTTTTAACATAATTCCAATGTCAATAATAATGATTTAGACCTTTTGTCCTAGTCTAAATGAATTTTGAAACAAAAATGACAAACACTATAGTCAGGGACTTACTCCCTATCCAAAATCATTGTTCTACTATTGTCTTGCATATATCCTGCTACTCAATAAGGCACTAATGACTGCTATGCAACTTTTTACACAATGCATAATACCTATTCTATATAAAAGCTTCAGGACTTGTGTTACATTTTGTGACTTTTTCTGCAGGGTATTTGGTGACCACCACGTATAGAGTTTTAAGTTTTAAAATAGCCTTTATCTGGTAGCAAAGTCATGCTATTCGTTGTAGAATAGGTCTGTAAAAAAGTATAATTTGTTTGTTAACATTATTTGCACTAAGAGAAGTTGACAAATCAGCCAGGTAATATTCTAGAACTTTCTTCTTGTTGTCCTTACTATGCTGAAATTGGATTCATAAAAAACTAGAATAGACAAAAATTAAAAGAGGTATCTTTGATGCAGCTTCCATGAGATTTCTACTACAGCTGTTTAAGGGACATTCATTATAAATAATTAGCACCTATGGTTTGTTTTTAAGAATGTGTTCACCAAAACAGCAAAGGCTTGTGCTGTAAGATCAAGAATTGACAAATGGGACCTCATAAAGTTGCAAAGCTTCTGTAAGACAAAAGATATTGTCAACAGGACAAAAGGGCCACCAACAGACTGGGAAAGGATCTTCACCAATCCTAAATCAGATAGGGGACTGATATCCAATATATATAAAGAACTCAAGAAGGTGGACACCNAAAAAAAAAGAATGTGTTCACTATTTTTCTATTATTTTAGCATCATAAAAACATTGTTTGTGTTGACTAGATCCTTGTACTTTTATGGAGATGTTAATACAATAACACTCACTTGGCATAATATTGTACATAGCACACAGATGTCATGTCACATTCTTACATGATTTCCCATTTTTATTTGTTAGAACCAAAAATGCCTAAATTTGTTGTGCAAATATAATTAAAAAACCACCTGACCTCATCTTAATCTTCAATAAAACCAAAAGTAAACAAAGACTCATAGATCTTGTTTTTCCTCAAGTCTATCTGTACCCATTGACCTTTCCACTGTGGTCTGTACTACCTGTACTTCATTAAAGCAGGATTAATCTCTCTTTCGTCATAAGCAATTTGTTGAAAAAACATGATGTTCCAAGCATGGAAGAAGAATGACGGATGGAAATCTCCTTTTCTAAGGTTACTTATCACATGATACATCTATAGCACCCCTGGGCACTTACATGAAGGACTATACACCTTAATATATAGATAAATGCTTGTCAGTGTTCACTGATTTTTTTCTAATTGCCTCAAAATACATAGACAATAGATGTCTATCACATGAAAAAAAATAGATAACAAAAATGTACAGTGATAGAAGGAATATTATATACTTGTTAATAAACAGAAAAAATAAGATTTGAAAGTAAATAGAAAAAGTGGAAAACAGTTATTTTATGTGGGGAAACACAGTTAGGAAGACAATCCTCATATACTTCCTGACAAATATGAATTATACCTTTGAAATGTTTTAAATGAAAGTTTGATTTGAATAACCTGTAGAATTCAGTAAATCTGATAAAGAGGATATGGGTAATAGGATATATAGAAATTAGTAAGAAGGGGTAATAGTGAATGTTGTATCATATAATAGTAGATGACGAGAAGGTAAGGTTAGAGAGATTAATGGAAGGCATAGTATAATTAAAATTCTTTTGAAATTTTTCATGCAAGCATACTATAGAGGAACTATCTAAAGTATATACACAAACATCTTTGAAAATATTTTTAAAAGAATAATCTATGACAAGATGACAATGCCTTTAGTACACATTTCAGGCTAACAAGCAAGAACCTCATAATCAGAAGTGGTGTACAATTTTTTGATCTGTTGTTCACTCTGGCAACTTTGACCCTAAAATTTTTCAGCTCATTGTTTGAATTCCAGAACTTGACAGTTAGACACTGTTGATATATATTTCATAGAACATGCAAATTTTCAGTTGTGATTGATGTGGAAACTTGATCAATACTGGATAATCTTTGTAATGATAGTGATAGAAGGGGTTGTACTGGTTAATAAAGAGAAAAGTAATCAATAACCTCACTTAATTTTAGTGTGGCAGCTTTACATGCTGTCACTCCTAAGCCTTTGTGATCATCAAGGAAGAGTAGTAGAAAGAATATAAGAGCCAGAGGCTCAGGATAAAAGCACAAAAAAGGGCTTCCTTTTTATATTGGATATTTTATTTACATTTCAAATGTTATCTCCTTTCCCAATCTCCCCAAAACCGCTATCCCACACTCCCTCCTGCTTCTCTGAGGGTATTCCACCACCCACCCACCCACTCCTGCCTCCCCACCCTCTCATTACCCTACACTGGGGCATGAAGCCTTCATGGGACCAAGGGCTTCTTCTCCCAGTGATGCCCAACAAGACCATCCTCTGCCACACATATGACTGGAACCATAGGTCTCTCCATGGGTACTCCTTGGTTGGTGATTTAGACCCTGGGAGCTCTGGTTGGTTGATATTGTTGTTCTTCCTATGGGGTTGCAAACCCAATCAGGTCCTTCAGTCCTTTCTCTACCTCCTCCATTGGGGACCCCTTGATCAGTTCAATGGTTGGCTGTGAGCATCTGCCTCTATATATGTCAGGCTCTCTCAGGAGATAGCTACATCATGACTCTGTCAGCATGCACTTCTTGTCATCCACAATAGTGTCTGCATTTGTTGACTGTATATGGGATGGATCCCCAGGTTGGGCAGTCTCTGTATGGTCTTTCCCTCCATCTCTGCTCCACACTTTGTCTTCATATTTTCTACCATGAGTATTTTCCCCCTTTTAAGAAGGACCAAAGAACCCATACATACTTTGGTCTTCCTTCTTTTTGAGTTTCATGTGGTCTATGAGTTGTATCTTGAGTATTCCAAGCTTTTGGGCTAATATCCACTTCTCAATGAGTGCATACCATGTGTGTTCTTTTGTGATTGGGTTACCTCACTCAGGATATGTTCTAGTTCCATCCATTTGTCTAAGAATTTCATAAAGTCATTGTTTTTAATAGCTGAGTAGTATGCAGATTCTGGCAAGGATGTGAAAAAAGAGGAACACTCCTCCATTGTTGGTGAGATTGCAAGCTGGTACAACCACTCTGAAAATCAGTCTGGTGGTTCCTCAGAAAATTGGACATAGTATTACCTGAGGACCCAGCTATACCACTCCTGGCCATATACCCAAAAGATTCTCCAACATATAACAAGAACACTTCCTCCACTATGTTCATAGCAGCCTTATTCATATTAGCCAGAAGCTGAAAAGAACCCAGATGTCCTTCATTAGAGGAATGGATACAGAAAATGTGGTACATTTATACAAGAGGGCTTTCTTGATGACTTTTGTACACCTTAACCTCCATCAGAGTCAGATCATGCATATGTCTTTACAAACCCAAGACATAAAACATCTCAATATATCAAGATGTCATGGGTACAAAGTTCCAGCTGGAGATCTTTGAACAATAGTCAGATGCTTAGGAAAATAGAGTCATATTTCATGAGGGTGTGAGTACTAGCTGTTTCGCCAGAATACAGGCAATGAGCCCATACTCAAACATATTCAATCAACAACAATTAGAGCCACTGCTTTTCTGAGTATTTTTAAAGGAACACTTTATTTAGACCTTGTAGTGAATCTAAAACTATGAATTAATGTTTCAAAGATAATTCCTATGTTTCAACATACAGTTGAAGGGTTACCATGTAATATTTTTAACTCTTTGTTTATATTCTTCACCTAATAACATTTCATGAAATGGGAATTTTTAAACATTCCTATGCATTTCAGATAAAACATATTAAGGAGCTTTTTGAAATCAAAGTTATTATAAAACTTTCATTAAAATTAAACAAAAATTTTTGTTTAAACTAGATATGGTTAAGTATTGTTAAATTATTACTTTATTGGTTATATGTAATTTGTGCTCAACTATCTTTTAATAAGTAAGTATGTTTGCTAAGGCAATAACTATGCCTTATCCTATTAAAAATATATTAAAATGGATATGTGTTATTAAGTCTCTGTCTAAAACAGATGTTGATTCCTTCTGTACAGTTACAAAATGGAGGTTTAAACATTTTCTGTTTATTTTTGTGTGTTATAGGGTACATAAGCCTGTGTCCACATAAATGTACAGATCTCTTGTTTTTGACTGTTGGTGTATTTTTGCATTTGCAAATAGGGCAGAGAAAAGATACCAGTATCAAACACAATATAAAAAGTATTTGAGAGAGAATCCCTCTAGAACTTTTCCACATAGCCAAGAGATAGTGTCCAGGGTACTTTATGGAACCCAACTTTTTTCAGACTTATGTTCTCAAGGGAGAGCAAATAAGCAAGTATAACCACAAAAGCAATATTTTTATTCATATGGGGTTTTGTTTCAAATTCAATTCTTCATTTTTGCAATTAAGGACTTTACTGATTTAGGGATTGCTTGCTAGATATTATGATTATGTAAGATAATTATTTACAATTTCTTTGATTTTTTTTCAAGTTCTTTATATAGATAACAATCTTAAAATTGGCATTTATTTTATTTAAAAGGTGTTTCAATTTAAAACATGTCTCTCCCTTCTGGCTGGTCCTTACTGCCGGAACAGACTGCTAGCTAGTCTGATCCCCTGAAGACACAACATTCTGAGGCATTCCAGGAGGTCCACTGCACTCAGGGCATCTGACACCACAGCCAAAGGCACCCCAGAAGATCCTCTGCACACAGGGCAACTGAGCAACTGATCACCAGCTTGTCTGTTTGCATGAAGTCACCACAGCTTGAAAGCATACCAGGAGTTCATCTGTACACAGAGCAACTGGGCAACAGACACAACAGTCTGAAGACCTTCTGGGGGCTCCGAGGCATGTAGGGCAACTGACCAGACAGACTGAAAGCCTGCATGGAGCTCTGCGGCACACCAGGAAACAGAAACCATAGTCCATAGCTCCCCCACCCTACCGCCAGGAAAACAGATTTATACAGGACAACAGTTTGAATGCTCCTCTGAAAACCCAACAGTCTGAAGGCCTCTCAGAAGATCTGCACAAGCCAAGACAACAGATCAGAAGTTTCTCTGCCCCTCTGAAGACTCCATAGTTGGAAGTGCTCCAGATGGTCTGCTACAACCGGGGCCATTGGCCTACCAGGTGACCTGAAGCAATGCGGGACAAAAGAGGCAGACTCAAAGCAGAGTCACGCAGGCCAGTAAACACCAGGGATAAAGAGATGGCTAAAGACAAATGCAAGACCATAAGCAACAAAAGCCAATACACGACCAGGGGCACAGGTCCTTTCTAGTAGGCGCCAGCGCAGGGTCACCTTGGGTGCAGAGTCGGTGAACACCCCCATGGTCCCTAGAGGATTCTCCACGCGTTCTTGGGACCACTGGTAAGTGGAGCACAACATCAGTTCCAATCCAATCGCGGGATCTGAGACAGTATTGGGGAAGCAGAGGATCTGCCAGACCAGGGGCACAGGTCCCTTCTGGTCGGTGCCAGCACTGGGTCACCTTGGGTGCCGAGTCAGCAGACACCCCCACAGTCCCTAAAGGACTCTCCACGCGTTCTTGGGACCACTGACCAGACAGCTCCATGCTCCTCAAAGGAGACACCAATCCCAGGCATTGTAACATGCCCAGGATCTTAGGACAATAGTATCCCATGATAACAGGACCTGGGTCACATCAGTATTTCAGGGTTTCAGTGAAACTTGACTGCCAAGAACTGAGACACACCCAGAATCTCAGGTTCACAGGAGCCCACATTCAAAGGATCACAGTAAAAGGTGGACTCTGAGGAGTCTAGAATCAACTGGGATTATAAGAAGGACAGGCTCCAATCAAATATATTGAGGACAGCAAACACTTGAGATAATCAGATGGCAGGAGGCAAGCATAAGAACAGAAGCAACAGAAACCAAGGTTACTTGGCATCATCAGAACCAAACTCTCCCACCATGGCAAGTCCTGGTTACACCATCACACCAGAAAAGCAAGACATGGATCTAAAGTCACTTCTCATGATGATGATGGAGGACTTTAAGAAGGAAATACAGGAAAACACAGATAAACAACTAGAAGCATTTAAAGAGGAAACACAAAAATCCCTTAAAGGACTACAGGAAAACACAGCCAAACAGGTAATGGAATTGAACAAAACCATCCAGGACCTAAAAAGGGAAATAGAAACAATAAAGAAAACCCAAAAGGAGATAATCCTGGAGATAGAAACCGTAGGAAAGAAATCAGGAAGCATAGATGTGAGCATCAGCAACAGAATACAAAAGATGGAAGAGAGAATCTCAGGTGCAGAAGATTCCATAGGGAACATGGACACAACAATCAAAGAAAACACAAACTGCAAAAAGATCC
>LR750298.1:564330-577351 GCA_902729485.2 Mus minutoides | reverse complement strand
CATTCACAAAAGAACTCACATAACATGTACTCACTGATATGTGGATATTAGCCCAGAAACCTAGACTACCCAAGATACAATTTACTAAACACATGATACTCAAGAAGAAGGAAGATCAAAATGTGGACACGTCACCCCTTCCTAGAATTAAGAACAAAGCACACATTGAAAGAGTTAAAGAGATCATGAGTGAAGCTGAATCCAAAGGATGGACCCAACGACTGCGGATGCCAGGGATCCATCCCACAATCAGCCACCAAACATAGACACTATAGCATATGCCAGCAAGATGGTGCTGAAAGGGCCAGGATATAGCTGTCTCATGGGAGACTATACCAATGCCTGGCAAACATGGAGGTGGAAGCTCACAGTCAGCAATTAGATGGAACACAGGGTTCCCAAGGAAGAAGGAGTTAGAGAAAGTACCCAAGGAGCTGAAGGGGTCTTCAACCCTCTAGGTGGAAGAATAACCATGAACTAACTAGTACCCCCTGAGCTCATGTCTCTAGCTGCATATATAGAAGAGGATGGTCTAGGTGGCCATCAGTGGGAAGAGAGGCCCCTTGGTCATGCAGACTTTATATGCCCCAGTACAGGGGAACGCCAGGGCCAAGATGTGGGAGCGGGTGGGTAGGGGAGCAGGGCCGGGAGGGGGGAGGGTATAGGGAACTTTCTGGATAACACTTGAAATGTAAATGAAGAAAATATCTAACAAAATTTGAAAAAAAAAATCCTAACTCAAAATATCCAGGAAATCCAGGACACAATGAGAAGACCAAACCTACAGATGATAGGGGTAGATGAGAATGAAGATTTTCAACTTAAAGGGACAGCAAATATCTTCAACAAAACTATAGAAGAAAACTTCCGGTCCTCCTTTCCTTTCTGCTGGGTGCCGGCTGCTTGCTGTCAAAATGGGCAAGTTCATGAAACCCGGGAAAGTGGTGCTGGTTCTGGCTGGACGCTACTCCGGACACAAAGCCATCATCGTGAAGAACATTGACGATGGCACCTCGGACCCGCCCTTACAGCCATGCCCTGGTGGCTGGAATTGATCGCTATCCCCAAAAAGTGACAGCAGCCATGGGCAAGAAGAAAATTGCCAAGCGATCCAAGATCAAGTCCTTTGTGAAAGTTTATAACTACAACCACCTCATGCCCACAAGGTACTCTGTGGATATCCCCTTGGACAAGAAGAAAACTTCCCATACCTAAAGAAAGAGATGCCCATAAACATACAAGGAGCCTACAGAACTCCAAATAGACTGGACCAGAAAAGAAATTCCTCCTGACACATAATAATCAGAACAACAAATGCACTAAATAAAGACAGAATATTAAAAAGCAGTAAGGGGAAAAGGTCAAGTAACATATAAAGGCAGGCCTATTAGAATTACACCAGACTTCTCACCAGAGACTATGAAAGCCAGAAGATCCTGGACAGGTGTTATACAGACTCTAAGAGAACACAAATGCCAGCCTAGGTTTCTATACCCAGCAAAACTCTCAATTACCATAGATGGAGAAACCAAAGTATTCCATGACAAAATCAAATTCACACAATATCTTTCCACGAATCCAGCCCTTCAAAGGATAATAACAGAAAAACACCAATACAAGGACGGAAACTACACCCTAGGAAAAGCAAGAAAGTAATCCTTAAACAAACCTAAAAGAAGACAACCACAAGAACAGAATCCCAACTCTAACAACAAAAATGACAGGAAGCAACAATTACTTTTCCTTAATATCTCTTAACATCAATGGACTCAATTTCCAATAAAAAGATATAGACTAATAGACTGGCTACACAAATAGGATCCAACATTTTGCTGCTTACAGGAAACACACCTCAGGAAAAAAGACAGACAGTACCTCAGAGTGAAAGGCTGGAAAACAATTTTCTAAGCAAACGGTCTGAGGAAACAAGCTGGAGTAGCCATTCTAATATCGGATAAAATTGACTCTGAGGTAGTGTCTGTGTTTTTCACTGAGGTGTTTCCTATATGCAATAAAATGTTGGATCCTGTTTATGTATCCAGTCTGCTTGTATGTCTTTTTACTGGGAAATTGAGTCCATTGATATTAAGAGATTTTTAAGGAAAAGTGACTGTTGCTTCCTGTTATTTTTGTTGTTAGAGTTGGGACTCTATTCATGTGACTTTCTTCTTTTAGGTTTGTTGAACAATGACTTTCATGCTTTTCCTATGGTGTAGTTTCCTCCTTATGTTGGAATTTTGCCTTTATTATCCTTTGAAGGGCTGGATTTGTGGAAAGATATTGTGTAAATTTTATTTTTGTCATGGAATACCTTGGTCTATGGTTATTGAGAGTTTTTCTGGGTGTAGTATCCTGGGCTGGCATTTGTGTTCTCTTAGGGTCTGTATGACATCTGCTCAGGAACTTCTGGCTTTCATACTCTCTGCTGAGAAGTCAGGTGTAATTCTAATAGGTCTACCTTTATATGTTACTTGACCTTTTTCCCTTACTACTTTTAATATTCTTTCTTTGCTTTGTGGATTTGGTGTTTTGATTATTATGTGACTGGAGGAATTTCTTTTTTGGTCCAATCTATTTGGAGTTCTGTAGGCTTCGTGTATGTTCATGGGCATCTCTTTCTTTAGGTTTGGGAAGTTTTCTTTTATAATTTTGTTGAAGATATTTACTAGCCCTTTAATTTGGAAATCTTCCTTCTCATCTATACCTATTATCCTTATGTTTGGTCTTCTCATTGTGTCCTGGATTTCCTGGATGTTTTGGGTTATGATCTTTTTGCATTTTGCATGTTTTTTATTGTTGTGTCAATGTTTTCTATGGAATCTTCTGCACCTGAGATTCTCTCTTCTATCTCTTGTTTTCTGTTAGTGATGCTTGCATCTATGGCTCCTGACTCCTTTCCTAGGTTTTCTATCTCCAAAGTTGTCTACCTTTGTGGTTTCTTTATTGTTTCTACTTCCATTTTTAGATCCTGGATGGTTTTGTTCAATTCCTTCACCTGTTTAGTTGTGTTTTCCTGTAATTCTTTAAGAGACTTTTGTGTTTCCTCTTTAAGGGTTTCTATCTGTTTACCTGTTTTCTCCTGTATTTCTATGAGAGTTATTAATGTCCTTCTTAAAATCCTCTACCAGCATCATGAGATATGATTTTAAATCCAAATCTTGCTTTTCTGGGGTGTTGGGTATCCAGGTCTTGTGTGGTGGGAGTGCTGGGTTCTGATAATGCCAAGTAGTCTTAGTTTCTGTTGGTAAGATCCATGCATTTGCCTTTTGCCATCTGTTAATCTCTGGTGTTACATGTTCTTGCTGTCTTTGGCTGGAGCTTGTTCCTCCTGTGAGTCTGTAAGCCTCTGTCAGTACTCCCTGGAAGCAAGCTCTCCCCTGGCAAGACCAGTACACAAAGGGCTGCAGAACAGCCCCACCTCCTGGCTGCAGATGTAGGCCCTTAGGACATTGTCCCAGCTGGTCTGCTGCTTCTTCAGCCTGTGCACCCCTGAGTGAACCCACTTTAGAGAGAGAAAATGGTGATCTCACCTGAGTTCCAGGATCAGACACTTCCTGGAGGCAAGCTCTCCTCTGGAAGGAAAAGTGCACAAAAGGTTGTGGAACAGCCCCACCTCCTGGCTGCAAATGTAGTTCCACTTGCATTTTTATGCCATGGACAACTTTGTTCAATTCTTTTTCCTGTTTTGTTGTATTTTCCTGTATTACTTTAAGGGATTTATTTGTTTCCTTATTAAACATTTTTACTGTTTGACTATGTTTTCCTATATTTCTTCAAGAGAGTTCTTTTTTTTTATTTTATCTAGAAACTTTATTATTATCAATAACAGTTAATAAACCTTTGAAAAGTATCATATAGGACTGGGGATATAATTCAGTGGTAGAGACCCTGTCTTTTTTTTTTAACTTTTATTAGATATTTTCTTATCCAGAAAGTTCCCTATATCCTCCCCCCTCCCGGCCCTGCTCCCCTACCCACCCTCTCCCACCCCTTGGCCCCGGCGTTCCCCTGTACTGGGGCATACAAAGTCTGCATAACCAAGGGGCCAAGAGAGTTCTTTATATAACTCCTAAAGGCCTCTATCATCCTCCTGAGACTGGTTTTTATGTCAGAATCTTGCTTTTCAGGTGTATTAGGAGATCCAGAGCTTGCTCTTGTAGAACTGTGTTCTGATTGTTCCAAATTACATTGACTTCTGTTGCTTCCTTTTTGCTATCTGGTAATCTCAAGAGTTAACCACCTTGGCTATCTTGGACTATAGTATGCCTCCTTGGAGGCAGATATACCTCTGTGACCTGGGTTAGAGCAAGTTTTCTGGAAGATAGACAGTGCTGTCTCTAGTTAATGCAGGCTTCCTGTTTCCCTGGTTAGCACAGGCTGTCTGTTTCCCTGGTTAGGTCAGACATCCTGGGAGACAGGTATACTATGTGGGCATTGGCTGTGGAATGTAGAAATGTTTAGGTTTCGCAGGCTACCTTATTGTTTTCCAGTGACTTCCTTGACCAGTAAGTTTCACAGAATTTCTTGGCACTGAGAGTTTCATGCATTATAATATTTTAAAACTTTTTATTCAGTTACACATTTGTTTTAAAACTGATTCCCCCCTCACACACACACACACTAACACACATACAGAAAGAAAGAGAGAGAAACAGACAGACAGAGATATATAGAGAGGGAGAGGGAGAGAGAGAGAGAGAGAGAGAGAGAGAGAGAGAATACTGCCTTAGATTTTCATGTTTGATGGGATGACACGTCATTAAACTGACAAATTTCTTGGGGACTTCATAAAATTTCTTGGGGACTTCATAAAATTTCTTGGGGACTTCATAAAATTGCAAAGCTTCTGTAAGACAGGGGACACTGTCAATAGAACAAAATGGCAACCAACAGATTGGGAAAAGACCTTTGCCAGTCCTATATCCAATAGAGGGCTAATATCCTATATATAGAAATAACCCAAGAAGTTAGACTCCAGAGAACCAAATAACCCTATTAAAAAAGGATACAGAGCTAAACAATGAATTCTCAACTGAGGAATACTGAATGGCTGAGAAGCACCTAAAGAAATGTTCAACATCCTTTGTCATCAGAGAAATGTAAGTCAAAACAACCCTGAGTTTCTACCTCAAACCAGTCAGAAGGACTAAAATAAAAAACTCAGGTGACAGCAGATGCTGGCAAGGATGTGGAGAAAGAGAAACATTCCTCCATTGTTGGTTGGATTGCAAGCTGATACAACCACTCTAGAAATTAGTTTCGTGGTTCCTCAGAAAACTGGACATAGTACTATCTGAGGACCCAGTTATACCACTCCTGGGCATATAGCCACAAGATGCTCCAATGTATAACAAGGACACATGCTCCACTATGTTCTTGGAAGCCTTATTTATAATAGCAAGAACCTGGAAAGAACCCAGATGTCCCTCAACAGAGAAATGGATAAAGAAAATGTGATACATTTACACATTCGAATACTACTCTGCTATTAAAAACAATGACTTCATGAAATTCTTAGGCAAATGGATGGAACTAGAAAATATCATCCTGAGTGAGGTAACCCAATCACAAAAGAACACAAATGATATGCACTTACTGGTAAGTGGATATTAATTAGCCCAGAAGCTTGGAATACCCAAGATAAAATTTACAGACCACATGAAGCTCAAAAAGAAAGACCAAAGTGTGAATACTTTGATCCTTCTTAGAAAGGGGAACAAAATACCCATGAGAGGAGGTACAGAGACAAAGTGTGGAACAGAGACTGAAGAAAAGGCCATCCCGAGACTGCCCCATCTGTGGATCCATCCCACATGCAGACACCAAACCCAGACACTATTGTGATGCCAAGAAGTACTTGCTGACAGGAGCCTGATATAGCTGTCTCCTGAGAGGCTCTGCCAGTGCCTGAGAAATACAGAGGTGGATGCTCACAGTCATCCATTGGACTGAGCCCAGGGGCCACAACAAGGGAGCTAGAGAAAAAACCAAAGGAGATGAAGGTGTTTGCTGCCCCATAGGAGGAACAACAGTATGAACCAACCAGTACCCCCAGAGCTCCCAGGTTCTAAACCACCAACCAAAGTGTACATATGGAGGATGGCCTTGTCAGAAATCAATGGGAGGAGAGGCCCTTGATCCTGTGAATGCTCGATGCCCCAATGTAGGGGAATGCCAGGACAGGGAATCGAATGTGGGTGGGTTGGTGAGCAGAAGGAGGATGGAATGGGGAGGGTGCGGGGGGTTAGAGGCGAAACTAGGAAAGGGAATGACATTTGAAATATAAATAAAATAATATCTAAGCCAGGCGTGGTGGCGCACGTCTTTAATCCCAGCACTCGGGAGGCAGAGGCAGGCAGATTTCTGAGTTCGAGGCCAGCCTGGTCTACAGAGTGAGTTCCAGGACAGCCAGGGCTACACAGAGAAACCCTGTCTGGAAAAACCAAAATAAATAAATAAATAAATAAATAAATAAATAAATAAAATAATATCTAATTTTAAAAAGAAGTTATTTACTTTCATTCAGTCCAACCTGCCAGTTTTTTTTTTCTCTTACTTGTTGTACTACAAGCATATTGTATAAACAGTCTTAAATCTTTCTTTAAAACTGAGCAAGGATCTTGGTCATTGAATGTTACTTCATTGAGTAGATTAGACTTATGGGTTTTTTTTTAGAATTGACAGCTAAAATGGATATATTATTTGAATACATGAGCATGTATGTGTTATCCATTTTCTTATGTCTTCTTCCATTTCTTTCTTCAGTGTCATAACTTTTTTATTGTAGACACCTTTTGTTTTCTCCAGAAGTCAGGCACTGAGATTAATAGGCATAAGCAATACTATTGTGAAGTTAGGCCATTAAGGAGAGTAAAGACCATGAGGGTTAGAAAGAATTTGAACTGAATACTTTGGAGATAGGATATATAATCGCATTTAAACAGTTCTGTGCTGAGAAATGACTCCCTTGGACAATATCCTTGTCTGCAAATCTCATGACAATGCAGGAGTTTATCTGAATTAACAAGAAGTCATGTACATTAGAGGGAAATGCCAACAGATGCATGTTTGTTAGAAAGGGAATTTGTTGTTTTCTTTATTTTATTTAAATTAAAAATAATGTCCTTAATTGAGAAATTATGAGACAGAGAGTTGTATATTGGAGGAGAAAATAGGGAAAGAAAGGGAGCAGGAAAGAGATGTGTCAGATGATCTTTTAAGTTCCTATACTACAGGTAAGAGCTTACATAAAGATAGGTATAGAGGTTCAATCCAGAAAGCAGAGCAGAAGGAAAGAGAGTATAAATCATGTTATAATGATAATTGACTGATACCAGAAGTTAAACTAGTTAATGTTGTACTGGATAGGAGAGGTGTATAGGGAAATAGGAACAAAATTAGAATGTAGAGAGATACCAATAGTAGTGATGAGTAAGCCAGAAAACTGTATGTAATGTGTAACCCTTAGTATTATTAAAATTGTATTTGACTTTGTCTAATAAAACATTTAATAACTGAAATTGTTCCTATTCTACATTTGCAATTCATGTCTACTTTCATTATTCAAGATATTGTACCCTTACCTTTCTGGATTTTTTTTCTGGATCTAGCAAGCTGAGAAAAATCTCAGCTCCCTAAAGGAACTCTTAGCAATTCTTTGATTTCTGTGCATGTACTTGTAATTTGTGTATTTGGAGGAAAAGATTTTATATTGGAAGCATTCCTTGTTCATGCTATACCATATTTACTCATACTAGTCTTTCTACTGACTCTTGCATTGGCTAGATCATTCTAGTTTTCTCTATGTCTGTTCCATATATGTTGGAATATCAGGTGGACACCAAACTCACGTGGAATCTATTAAGCCTGAAGTCCATCATTATTTTTACTCTTGCCTGGAAGATTACCCCTCTTCCAATACCCTGATGTCCATTTCTACACAAGCTCTAAATCCCAGAACCGCAAGAACAGAGCTTTCAATAAATGCATTAACTTGGGGAGAAAAAAAGAGAGAGAGAGAAAGAGAGAGCAGGGAGGGAGAGAGGGAAGGAGGAAGGAAGAAAGGAAGGAAAGAAGGAAGGAAAGAGAGAGAGAGAGAGAGAGAGAGAGAGAGAGAGAGAGAGAGAGAGAGAGAGAGAGAGAGAGAGAGAACCAGGTTCCGTGGAAACAAAAACAATCGGCGGCGCCCCCCGGGCAGCCTAATGCGGCGAGCAACCGGGGCCCGGGGCAAGACGCGGCGCTGGGTAGGGCGAGCGAGCGAGCTCGAGCAAGCAAGAGAGCGGGGCGCCATGGGGCTGGGCTCCGGCGCTGTGGCTAGTGCGCCCGCCTAGTCTTCCCTTCCCCCGCCGCCCGCCCGCTGCCTTGGGGGAGGAGGAGCAGGACAGGGGGAGGTTCGGCCTCGGTGGGGCCCGGGCCGAACCACTGCGGACCCCCGGGGCACTCTGGTATAGATCTGCGTGTGACGGTGGAGCGTGAGCTGGAGAAGGTGCTGCACAAGTTCTAGGGCTAGGGCAGCTGAGTGAGCAGGCTCTGGAGGAGCTCAAGGGCCTCAAGCAATAGATCCTGCAGAGCCAAGGTCAAGTTGCTGAATTATCAGGTACACACACTTGTTCGGACAAAGCGCTGCAAAAGAATAAAGGACACTGTCCAGAAGTTGGCCTCTGACCACAAAGACATCCATAGTAGTGTTTCTCGAGTTGGAAAAGCCATTGATAAGAATTTTGATTCTGACATTAGCAGTGTGGAAATAGATGGCAGCAGGGAACAGCTTCTCAATGAGGTCATGGTGGAACACTTCTTCCAACAAGGAATGTTGTATGTAGCCGAGGAGCTCTGCCAGGAATCTGGTCTATCTGTAGACCCAAGTCTGAAAGAATCATTTATGGAGTTAAATCGAATATTAGAAGCATTAAAAGTCAGAGTTGTAAGGCCTTCTCTCAAGTGGGTAGTATCAAACCGAGAAATGTTCATAGCCCAAAACAGTTCCTTGGAATTTGAGCTACTCTGACTATATTTCATTAGCTTGTTAATGGGTGGAACTACAAATCAGCGAGAGGCCTTACAATATGTGAACATTTCCAGCCATTTGCCCTAAATCATCAAAAAGACATTCAAAAGGGTATTGATGGGAAGCCTTGTGGGCCTGAGACAAGGGATTGAAAACTCACCATATGTTCACCTATGTAAACCAGTGGGCTGACATCTGTGACATCTTTACACAGGACACTTGTGCCCTCCTGGGACTCTCCGTGGAGTCTCCTCTCAGTGTCAGTGTCTCAGCAGGTTATGTGGGGCTGCCTGTGCTAATTAACATCAAAGCTGAGAGCGAGCAGAGACAAGGGACTGGAGTTTGGAACCAGAAAGACGAATTACCTGTTTTCTCTAGACCATTACAAATTACATAGGAAACTCAGATCTGAAGTCACCCAGAAGACTGAAGTGGACCTTGGTAAAAAGTGCTGGTCTCACCCCATATTTTCCAGTCCCATTCTTTGTCAGCAAACAACAGGTAACAATCCTCCCATGAAATAAGGTTTGTGGTCATATTATATATAACAAGAGATGCTCTGAACACAATGTTTAATGGTAGCAAATTGAAATGTCCATATTGCCCAATGGAACAGTGTCTAGGAGATGCCAGATACTTTGCATATATATATATCAATGAGATCGCTATCTTTCCATTTTATTGATGCAAATGAGAACAATATATGTTCTTGTAGAGGTGATGGTTTATGACACAAAATAGTCTAAACTGCTATAATGTCAATATTTTGTATCCTTAAAAAATTGACCAAGTGAATCATGTTACTTCTGATTATTCAGAATTTAATCTCAGATTCCCCAATCATTAATGACCTAAAGTTGGTGAAGTGGAAACAAGAGTAGTGTGAATGCAGTGCCAGGCCAGTGGCAGTGAACAGGCCAGTAATGGTTCAGTAAGTGTGTATAGTTTTTTAGTCCTAAGTAGAACTAAACGATGTATTTTTTATTACTTTGTGAATATCTACTGAGAGAAAACATGTGATGTTCTGGACTATAAGTGAAAGGAACTTATGTATTTCCCTGGCAGTTATAATTGTACTGGATGTAAGAGGTTTTAAAAAATGGTACCAAGGCAGAAGCGACACAGATTCTGGGACAGACCCAGTTTCAGGCTCTAGACATCCGGGCACCTTCCCCACGAGAGGAGAGGTGTCCGCCTGGGAGGACTTTGCCTGCCAGAGCTCATGAGGGAGCTATCTTGGGCCCCGGTCCCTCAGAGAACAGTCTGCGCAGGTGAGAGTGTGGACTGCAGAAGCGACACAGCTTCTTGGACAGGCAGAAAAGACACAGCCTCTGGGACAGAACCAGTTTCAGGCTCCAGACATCCAGGCACCTTCCCCGCCAGAGGAGAGGTATCTGCCCTGGAAGGCTTTGCCTGCCGGAGTTCGTGAGGGAGCCAACTTGGGTCCTGGGTCCCTCAGAGGCCAGTCGGTGCAGGGGAGTGTGCAGGCAGCAGAGGCAACACATCTTCTGGGACAGGCCCTGGACCGGGTCTTCATCTTTAGCCAAGAGGCAGGTCTGAACCTTCCCTGGAAGGTGCTGCAGAGACTCTGACCACTGAGACTCAGGAGAGAGCTGGACTCCCAGGACTGCTGACAGAGGCTAACAGAATCCCAGGAGGAGCAAGCTCCACCAAGAGACAACTATAACAACTAACTCCAGAGATTACCAGATGGCAAGAGGCAAACCTAAGAATCTTAATAACAGAAACCAAGACCACTCACCATCATCAGAACCAGCACTCCCACCTCACCCAGTCCTGGATACACCAACACACCCGAAAAGCAAGACTCAGATTTAAAATCATATCTCATGAAGCTGAAAGAAGACATGAAGAACACTGCTAAAGAGGTGAAAGTCCCGGTCTCATTGAACGCGGAGGCAGCTGTCGGGCATGTGTGTGGTCTAGTCTTCAGCGCAGCCGGGCCTACACGCAAGCAACCATGTCTAAGGGACCTGCAGTTGGCATTGATCTTGGCACCACCTACTCCTGTATGGGTGTCTTCCAGCATGGAAAGGTGGAAATTATTGCCAATGACCAGGGTAACCGCACCACGCCGAGCTACGTTGCTTTCACGGACACAGAGCGATTGATTGGGGATGCGGCCAAGAATCAGGTTGCAATGAACCCCACCAACACAGTTTTTGATGCCAAACGTCTGATCGGGCGTAGGTTTGATGATGCTGTTGTGCAGTCTGATATGAAGCACTGGCCCTTCATGGTGGTGAATGATGCAGGCAGGCCCAACGTCCAAGTGGAATACAAAGGGGAGACAAAAAGTTTCTACCCAGAGGAAGTGTCCTCCATGGTTCTGACAAAGATGAAGAAAATTGCAGAAGTGTACCTCGGAAAGACTGTTACCAATGCTGTGGTCACAGTGCCAGCTTACTTCAATGACTCTCAGAGCCAGGCAACAAAAGATGCTGGAACTATTGCTGGCCTCAATGTACTTCGAATCATCAATGAACCAACTGCTGCTGCTATTGCTTACGGCTTGGATAAGAAGGTTGGAGCTGAAAGGAACGTGCTCATTTTTGACTTGGGAGGTGGCACTTTTGATGTGTCAATCCTCACTATTGAGGATGGAATTTCTGAAGTCAAATCAACAGCTGGAGACACACACTTGGGTGGAGAAGATTTTGACAACCAAACGGTCAATCATTTCATTGCTGAGTTTAAGTGAAAGCACAAGAAAGACATCAGTGAGAACAAGAGAGCTGTCTGCCGCCTCCGCACTGCCTGTGAGCAGGCCAAGCGCACCCTCTCCTCCAGCACCCAGGCCAGTATTGAGATTGATTCTCTCTATGAGGGAATTGACTTCTATACCTCCATTACCCGGGCTCGATTTGAGGACTTGAATGCTGACCTGTTCCGTGGCACACTGGACCCTGTAGGGAAGGCCCTTTGAGATGCCAAACTAGACAAGTCAAAGATCCATGATGTTGTCTTGGTGGGTGACTCTACCAGAATCCCCAAGATTCAGAAACTTCTGCAAGACTTCTTCAATGGAAAAGAACTGAACAAGAGCATTAACCCTGATGAAGCTGTTGCCTATGGTGCAGCTGTCCAGGCAGCCATTCTATCTGGAGACAAGTCTGAGAATGTTCAGGATTTGCTGCTCTTGGATGTCACTCCTCTTTCCTTTGGTATTGAAACTGATGGTGGAGTCATGACTGTCCTCATCAAGTGCAATACCACCATCCCCACCAAGCAGACACAGACTTACTTTCACCACCTACTCTAACAACCAGCCTGGTGTACTCATTCAGGTGTATGACGGTGAAAGGGCCATGACCAAGGACAACAACCTGCTTGGAAAGTTTGAGCTCACAGCATACCTCCAGCACCCCGTGGGGTTCCTCAGATTGAGGTTACTTTTGACATCGATGCCAATGGCATCCTCAATGTTTCTGCTGTAGGTGAGAGCACAGGAAAGGAGAACAAGATCACCATCACCAATGACAAGGGCCGCTTGAGTAAGGAAGATATTGAGCAGATGGTCCAAGAAGCTGAGAAATACAAAGCTGAGGATGAGAAGCAGAGAGATAAGGTTTTCTCCAAGAATTCACTGGAGTCCTATGCCTTCAACATGAAAGCAACTGTTGAAGACGAGAAACTTCAAGGCAAGATCAACGATGAGGACAAAAAGAAGATTCTTGACAAGTGCAATGAAATCATCAGCTGGCTAGATAAGAACCAGACTGCAGAAAAGAAAGAATTTGAGCATCAGCAGAAAGAACTGGAGAAGGTCTGCAACCCTATCATTACCAAACCACATCCAAGAACACATCAAAATGATCATCCATCATGACCAAGTAGGCTTCATCCCAGGAATGCAGGGATGGTTTAATATATGGAAATCCATCAACGTAATACACTATATAAACAAACTCAAAGGTAAAAACCACATGATCATCTCCTTAGATGCTGAGAAAGCATTTGACAAAATCCAACACCCATTCATGATAAAGGTCT
>LR750298.1:531125-563633 GCA_902729485.2 Mus minutoides | reverse complement strand
CTAGCCAGAGCAATTTGACAACAAAAGGAGATCAAGGGGATACAAATTGGAAAGCAAGAAGTCAAAATTTCACTATTTGCAGATGATATGATAGTATATATAAGTGACCCCAAAAATTCGACCAGAGAACTCCTAAACCTGATAAACAGCTTCAGTGCAGTAGCTGGATATAAAATTAACTCAAACAAATCAATGGCCTTTCTCTACACAAAGGATAAACAGACTGAGAAAGAAATTAAGGAAACAATACCCTTCACAATAGTCACAAATAATATAAAATACTTTGGTGTGACTCTAACTAAGGAAGTGAAAGATCTGTATGACAAGAACTTCAAGTCTCTGAAGAAAGAAACTGAAGATCTCAGAAGATGGAAAGATCTCCCATGCTCATAGATTGGCAGGATTAATATAGTCAAAATGGCTACCTTGCTGAAAGCAATCTATAGATTCAATGCAATCCCCATCAAAATTCCACCTCAATTCTTCACTTAGTTAGAAAGGTCAATTTGCAAATTCATCTGGAATAATAAAAACCCTAGGATAGCAAAAAGTATTCTCAACAATAAAAGAACCTCTGGGGGAGTCACCATGCCTGACATTAAGCTGTACTACAGAGCAATTGTGATAAAAACTGCATGGTACTGGTACGGCAACAGACATGTAGATCAATGGAATAGAACTGAAGACCCAGAAATGAATCCACACACCTATGGTCACTTGATCTTTGACAATGGACTAAAGCCATCCAGTGGGGAAAAGACAGCATTTTCAACAAATGGTTTTGGCACAACTGGCAGTTATCATGTAGAAGAATGCAAATTGATCCATTCTTATCTCCTTGTACAAAGCTCAAGTCTAAGTGGATCAAAGACCTCCACATAAAACCAGAGACACTGAAATTTATAGAGGAGAAAGTGGGAAAAAGCCTCGAAGATATGGGCACAGGGGAAAATTCCTAAACACAACAGTAATGGCTTGTGCTGTAAGATCAAGAATTGACAACTGGGACCTTATAAAATTGTAAAGCTTCTGTAAGGCAAAAGACACTGTCAATAAGACAAAAAGGCCACCAACAGATTGGGAAGGGATTTTTACCAATCCTAAATCAGATAGGGGACTAATATCCAATATAAACAAAGAGCTCAAGAAGCTAGATTCCAGAAAATCAAATAACCCCATTAAAAATGGGGTACAGAGCTAAACAAAGAATTCTCAAGTAGGAATATTGAATGGCTGAGAAGCATCTGAAATAATGTTCAACATCCTTAATCATCAGGGAAATGCAAATCAAAACAACCCTGAGATTCCACCTCACACCAGTAACAATGGCTAAGATCAAAAATTCAGGTGACAGTACATGCTGGCAAGGATGTTGAGAAAGAGGGACACTCCTCCATTGCTGGTGGGATTGCAAGCTTGTACAACCACTCTGGAAGTCAGTCTGGCAGTTCCTCAGAAAGTTGGACAAAATACTACCAGAGGATCCAGCAATACCTCTACTGGGCATATACCAGAAGATGTTCCAACTGGTAATAAGAACACATGCTCCATTATGTTCATAGCAGCATTATTTATAATAGCCAGAGGCTGGAAAGAAACCAGATGTCCCTCAACAGAGGAATGGATACAGAAAATGTGGCACATTTACACAATGAAGTACTACTCTGCTATTAAAAACAATGAATTTATGAAATTCTTGGACAAATGGATATATCTGGAGGATATCATCCTGAGTGAGGTAACCCAATCCCAAAAGAAGTCACTAGATATGCACTCACTGATAGGCAGATATTAGCACTGAATCTTAGAATACCCAAGATACAATTTGCAAAACACAAGAAAATCAAGAAGGAAGACCAACGTGCGGATACTTCATTCCTCCTTAGAATAGGGAACAAAATACCCATGAAAGGAATTACAGAGACAAAGTTTCAAGCTAAGACAAAAGGATGGACTATCCAGAGACCTCCGCACCTAAGGATCCACCCCATAATCAGTCACCAAACCCAGACACTACTGCATAGGACAGCAAGAGTTTCTGAAGGGACCCTGATATAACTGTTTCATATGAGGCTATGCCAGTGCCTGGCAAATACAGAAGTAGATGCTCACAGTCATCTATATGATGGAACACAGGGGCCCCAGTGGAGAAGCTAGATAGTACTCTAGGAGCTGAAGGGGTCTGCAACCCTATAAGAGGAACAACAATATGAAGTAACCAGTACCCCCAGAGCTCGTGTCCCTAGCTGCATATGTAGCAGAAGATGGCCTAGTCGGCCATCACTGTGAAGAGAGGCCCCTTGGTCTTGCAAACTTTATATGCCCCAGTACAGGGGAACGCCAGGGCCAAGAAGCGGGAGTGGGTGGGTAGGGGAGCAGGGTAGGGGGATAGTAGAGGGAACTTTTGGGATAGCATTTGAAATGTAAATTAAGAAAATATCTAATAAAAATGCATTAAGAAAAAGAAATTTCCAGAACCCCCCCCCCAAAAAAATGGTACCAAGGTGCAACATTTTATGTTAATATCAGACCAGAAGTATTAACTTCTTTGCGTGATGTACTCAATTTGTGTTCAGCACATTATATATTTTAAGAACATAAAGATGAGGGGAAGGGGAGATGGATCCTACTCCTGCCTGTCTCAAGAGGAGATTTCCAGGCATAGGAAATGCCTCAACAACTCTCCTTCTCTAGGAATATTTCCCATGGCTCTATAGATTCATAGTCTCACACATTTTGTCTGAATAGGCAGTTTAAATTTACTGGGAAGTCTTTCATTGTAAAACATCTTAATTTCTACATATAAACAAGGCAAACAAGTGACAGGGGTTTTGGTAGAGTGATACTCCAGTTCCACAAACATGGTGAAACAAGGATTGGACTGTGGAACAGCTGCCTGGGTCTCAAGTTGTAAGTTCCACAGTGACAATTTAAGACAACAATGGATTAATCTTACATTATTGCAATATAATTTCAAACGTATTTCATTTTTATGAGTGATTTACTTTCATGTGTTTACGTTCATCATCTCTAGGCAGTATGCATGGATGCCATAAAAGGTGTAGGATCCCGTGGGATTGGAGTTATAGATACTTAAGAGCCACCATGTCTGTTTTTTTATAACTGTGAACCTATTGATGCGGATTTCATTGTCTGTCTTCATGAAAAATTGGTCTTGATAATATTAACGTAGGTAATGTATTTGACCTATCCCTAACTTAAGCCAGTTATGGTAGATGGAGATGGACTGTTTCTTGGAGTGTACCTTGTTAGAAGTGTAAAATCTAACAAAATTTAGAATTTGCACTGAAAATTTCCATGAATGTGTACTGTAAATTGTGCAATAGTGGTTATTGCTCTTGATCCTCTTGATACTCATAACATTATTGTGATTCAAACGAGTCTGAAGAATAAACAACCCTGAGATTAGGGGCAAGCAAATGGTTCTAATGAAATTAGTATTCAGAAAAGTACCCAAGATCAGCAATCAGTTACTTGTGCCTGTTTGACACAAACTCGTGTCATCTGAGAATAGGGAACCTCAATTTAGAAAATGCTGTCATGGTAACAGGCTATAAGCAAACTTGTATGGATTTTTTTGTATATTAGTGTTTAATGGGAAGGAGCCCATCCAATTATGTTTGGTGCCACCAGGCCTGTGGCAGGGCTGAGTAGGAAGGCTTTGCACTTGGCTGTGGAGTATCTGGATTCAGCAGCTTTACTGTGAGTGGAACTGTACTCCAGAGAGCTCAAGTGTGGTTGTGAAGGACTCATTCCAATAGTCTGAGACATGAAATCTAATATTTATGCACAAAACACTGTAAATCATGACCTATGTTTAATATCTTGTGATGTTCACTTTATATTGTACAAATGAAATAATCACTTATCAATTTTGTAAGTGAGCCATTTCTAGAAATACTCCAATCCATAAAATTAGCAACCTCTTTAACAGACCACAGGAGGATCTAGACTTGGTGCTGATAAAAGTGTTCCAGGGATGACGTTTTCCTTGTGTCACACAGCTTAGTGTCACTTATGCTATTGATCATCTCTTGCTGTAGAAGGTACTATATCAGATTTTTTTTTAAAGATTTATTTTATTTTATTATATGTAAGTACACTGTAGCTGTCCTCAGACACGCCAGAAGAGGGAGCCAGATCTCATTAGGGATGGTTGTGAGCCACCATGTGGTTGCTGGGATTTGAACTTATCACCTTCGGAAGAGCAGTCGGGTGCTCTTACCCGCTGAGCCATCTCACCAGCTATCCCGAGCCAGCGGGACTATATCAGATCTTACTTCATGATGAGACCAGTAGAATTTCTTATATCTTTGATATTATGCAAATGGAACATCCTTCATTCCACATCAATATGACTGTATGAAACATGTTTTTGAGTGATTTCTTAATACTTATCGATTGATCCAGAGGCTTATGTTTACTTTTATTTTTTATTGGATATTTCCTTTATTTACATTTCAAATATTATCCCCTTCCTCGGTTCCCAGCCCCCAGAAATCCCCTACCCCATCCCCTCACCCTGATTCTCTACCCACCGACTCTCACCTCCCTGTCCTCGAGTTCACCTGCTCTGGGGCATCGAGCCTTCACAGGACCAAGGGCCTCTTCTCCCACTGAGGGTCAACAAGCCCATATTCTGCTACATATGGAGCTGGAGACATAGGTCCCTCCGTGTGTATTCTTTGGTTGGTGGTTTAGTCCCTGAGAGCTCTGGGGGATCTGGCTGGTTGATATTGTTGTTCTTCCTATGTGGTTGCAAACCCTTTCAGCTCCTACAGTTCTTTCTCTAACTACCCCATTGGGGAACCCATGCTCAGTCCAACAGCTGGCTGCCAGCATCTGCCTCTGTCTTTGTCAGACTCTGACAGAACCTTTCAGGAGACAGCCATATCAGGCTCCTGTCAGCATGCACTTCTTATCATCCACAATAGTGTCTGCATTTGGTGACTATATATATGGGATGGATCCCCAGATAGGGGCACTCTCTGGATGGCCTTTCCTTTAGTCTCTGCTCCACACTTTGTCTCCATATTTACTCACATGAATATTTTGTTCCCCCTTCTAAGAAGGACCAAAGCACCCACACTTTGTTCTTCCTTCTTCTTGAGCTTCATGTGGTCTGTGAATTGTATCTTGAGTATTCCGAGATTTGGGGCTAATATCCACTTATCAGTGAGTGCATACCATGTGTGTTTTCTTTGTGACTAGGTTAGTTCGTTCACTCAGGATATTTTCTAGTTTTGTCCATTTGCCTAAGAATTTCATGTGGTCTGTGGATTGTATCTTGAGTATTCCAAGATTCTAGACAATACATCTAGATGCCAGAACATATGGTCCTGTGAGAGTGTAGTTACACTTGTGTAACATCCATCACTTCTGTTAGCTGGGACCTCTGAAAGATGAATCAATGGTCTTAGTATTTATCAATTACTCCAGATATTTATTTACATTTTAAGCATCTTCATTCCTCTGGCAGTGGGAGTCTCTATGTTTTGTGATATTTGCCATTGAGAAAAAAAAGATTAAAACTAATATCTGTATTGAAATTTCTGTTTGAAATCTGAAAGTAATACACGATACACTTAAAAAAAGCTTTGTGGTTCAATATTCAGGTATGCAACAATGTCATCACATAGACTTTTTTAGTTATTAAGTTCATAGAACATGTTTGGTGATGACACATTTTATTTGAAAATGTGCATTGTTTAAAATAGATGAACATTTTGAAAATGTGTGATTTTATGGATTGCATTTGATGAATGCAATTTTAGAACAAGGTACAATGTCATGAACATCAGGATCCCTCATAACACTGAATCTCAGAGTCTCAGGTGTAATTCATGTAGCTCAGACATTCAACCAAACTGAACACTTTATGAATTGTCGATATAATTTCAAACATTCATCATGATATAAACTTACATTTTCATTTTTCCAACAAAAATAATAAATACATAGGTTTCAACATCTTTGAAAATTAGAGGAAAAGGGCAAAATAGTTTGTAAGAATTCTGGTCTGTGTATATATAGGTCTTCATCAAAGTGCTGTGAAATTCCTGTGGGAATGGACAGCATGACTCAGGTGTTGCCTCTAAAGGGTCAGAGATTATTCTGGGATTTGTGATCAACAAAGACCTGGAGTTGTTAGAAGTGTGGGAATGGAGAGAGTTGCATTGCATCTGTCTGCAAGAATCAACAATGTAATGCTGATTATGACAGCAGTGGCTCAGGGTATAATCCTAATTTCTCTCCTGATGACAAATTTCCCCTTCATTATGTCTTTTAGTCACATTTCCATTTTTCTATTTAGAGGAGCATTCTGAATTTTGTTTTGGAGAAATTATAGTGAAAGTAAGCAGGAAGTACATTTCTTCTTAGACATTGTTTCAAACCAATGTGTTCATGTTAATCTTCGCAAACAAAAAAATTAGCCATGAAGTAGAAACTAAAATGTCAGTGTTTCATATGGTGATACTTTATTTTCTATACCAAAGCCTTAGATACCAATCTTTTTAGAAACTGTATTCTTACACAAGTATTTCATATTCTGCAGGTGGATGTCTTCAACAACTTGAGAAAACAATCTTTGAATTTCAACACTAATTTTGAAAATGCTTTTTAAGTATGATCTCACAGGTACTGAGACAGAATATATTCAGACTGCTCTGGCCTAATCCTACTGGACATCCAGTTGTAATACAGAAAGTGGATACACACCATTATCTACTTCTTCATTAAACCAGAAGTTAACCCTAATAGATAACTGCTCCAAAAGTCTCATGATTTATAAAAACACATGTAACTTCAAGGCCTTCAAAGAATTAGATGGCCAACTCAAAGTTAATTCAGTTCCATTTTTGTAGCAGTTTTGTTTTGTAATGCTTTATGCGTATGTCTTTTCCTACCTTAAAGATATCATGCTTATTTATTGAGATGCTCTATTCTGGATTTCTATGGAATCTCTGTGTTTGAGAATATGTTTGTATCTGTATCTATTTGTCTTTCTTGTGCCTTTTCTTTGGCTATATGTTTATTTTGCTTGGTTTGATGTTTTCTATTCTGGTTGTATGTTTTTATTTTATCCTATTTTATTTTGCCATTAGTATTACTAATTTTCTTGACAATGATCTTTTGTAATGAGAAAAATAAAGAAAGGATGTGGAATTCAGTCATTGGAGTAAATTGGGAGGATCTCAGAAAAGTTGCTTAAGGAGAAGCCATTATTATAATATGTTGTAACGTGGGAGGCGGCGGCGGGGGCGGCCGGGGCCGCGCAGCACCGCACCGCGCGGTCCTATCTTAATTTCACTAAACTGGCTCACAGGATGGAAGTACTTTACTGTACACACCTTATGACCTGATTTTAATCCCCCGAAGCCAGATGAAGGTGGAAGGGAAGAACCACCTCTACAGAGCTGTCCTCTGTTGGCACACACCCCAGCACACAATCATTTACAGGGCGGCTATGGAGCGAGCCTGAGGCCCGCCAGGACATGAATTAGCTCCCTTTGACTACCATTTCAGTGCTTGTAAGTATGAAGTCAGCAACTTCAGCCTTCAGATTGATAACTGTTGAACACCTGGAATTGTGGAGACACTGCAGTGAAGAAATATGTAATCATGGAATCTCCTTGCTAATCGTCACCACCTGTTCCCCGTGATAAGCCACAAGTTTAGAGGGTCTGGATTACCTCACTCAAAAAATTGCTGTTTGTTTGATTTGTTCCTCTTTCAAACATCTTCTGTAATCAAGGAAAACTTTAGAAGAAAATGTATTTTGAAAAGCTGTGTAGTCAATGAATAAAATTTCTGAGGAAATGATTTTATGTATAAAAGAGACAAAAGTTGTCAGGAGTATGAAAAAAAAATTCTGAGATGTGTTTCTTCTCTGTCCCAAATATCATGAAGCGAATGAGAACCCATGTCAGATCCTTCCTTCCCCTTCAAAGCTCTTGCATCCACCCATCTCCAGAGACAAGCTGGAGTAACAGACAGATACAGAAACTGAGAAAATAAGAGACAGACAGAGGAGACAGCAAATAGTCCATAAGTGAGAAAATATGTAACTAATTTAAAATGCTTTGCAAGGTTACATACTCTCAGTGCCCATACCATCTGTAAAAATTACAGTAAGGTCTGTAAGCATCATACATACCTAGTAGCACTGAATTGGACCTACTCAAAGAAGTACAGGCTAGCAGAAGGTAAATGACCTAAAAGTCTGACCAGTTGCTAACCTTTCTTGGAGGGAAGGACTCCAAACCTGGAAAAGCACCTGGCAGAGGAAATAGAAAAAAAGATCAACCTGAAGGCAAAGGAGTCTGCTGTGAAATCTTAATCCCTGTGTAGAAAGCATTAGTCAAGGACACAGTAGACATCCCAGTGATGAGCTGATGGCTGAGTAAAAACACTGTCAGGTATAATGTCGGGAGAATCTGAGAGGTCCAGGTAGGACACACTACAAGATGTCAGGTTTGAGCCTAGGTAAAATGAGAAGCTGAAACCTGTAGTCATGAATCTGACAATTTTCAATGTTGGGAGATATGGTGGCCACTGAGAGCAATTCATGCTCTTTAATTAGAAATCTCAAGTAGTACAGGAGAAGTGACCTGGAGGGAGAGTCTTCACAGAGGAATCCTCTAGATGAAGTTCCTCTGTGAGCATGTCTATAGAGGATCAATTTCATTATCTTAAAAGAGAAAGAGGCCCTCATAGAAGATCCTGAAGAGTCTCTCCATGGGACATGGCAGCCAGGGATCCCTCAGCCCTTCCAGCACTTCAGGGCTCTATTCATCCTAGAAATACTACTAAATTTTGGGCTGGGATTGAAGGAACTTTGGGAAGTGTGATAATATCAAGCACACGGTGAGAAAGCCACATGGGACCTCCCCATCTTCCTCAGCTGGTCTTTCCCTTCAAGTGTACACACTGTCTTCTCTGAGACAGAATGTTCCAGATTGGAGGTTAAAAGCTTACATTTACAATGCTGAATTAGATTTTTGGATCATAAGCAACAGTAGCCACAAGTACAGTTCAAAATCAGAGTTCAAGTGTTTGTGCCTTCACTGAGAGAGCAGGTCCAGACTCGAAGTTCAGACTACACTCAGCAGCCCCAGACAGGAAAGGACTTTGGTGCACAGCATCAGGATTTTAGCTCCAGCCTGTGGTGATTCTGTCAGGAAAACCTCATGACCTTCGATTGCTTTTCTGAAGGTCAGAATCATAGCTGGAGACATCTAAAGAGAAAATAGTGACAGAAGGTCCAGAGCACAGAAGATACAGGTAGCTCCTCCTACTGTATCACTCAGTGTCTTATTTTCATAGTTATGAAAAATCCTGGACAGTAAGAGGAGTGTCTTCATGAGAGAGAAAGCAGACTAAAGTGCTGAGGGACAACCAAGGTCCAGAATTCCCTCTGGTGACAGTTTTTATCTGCTCACTTTACTTGATTAGAAACTCAACATGCATATGTGAAGAATAGTGGATCTCCATGCAGGAACATGGCCTCTTGTTTTTGGGATTCCTACATTGTCTGGCTATCAGGATGGCCTCCTCACCTGACTTTCCTATCACCAGCACAAGGGGAGTGTAGAGTTCAGGCTTTTGGCATGTTGAGACACCTAACACTTCTAGGGTCTATGATCTGAGTGGAGAACACCATTTCACCAAGAGATCAGTTACAATAAATTTCCTTTAGGATGTCCGTAGAAATCATGCTATCACAGATACTCATCAGTACCAGTCATTCATGATGGCTGCCAGTCACATAGTTGTTCTCGTGGCCCTCTGTATCAAGCCTTCTTTTTCTCCACACTTAGCCCAGCAGAACTGTCTGCTTAGGGACAATGTTTGCCAATAACCTGTACTAGGATGGGAACTACCAATTTCATTACTGCCTTTTTACCAGTTTTCAAGTGGACTTACCTCACCATCTTCCTGGATGTCCTGGACTGTGTCAGTGTGTCAGTGTGTCAGTGTGTCAGCTCCTTGGGCACAGGTTGTCCATGATCCTGGAATCTAGCACCTAGCTAGAGCCTTGCACATCACTATGCCTATAGAATGGCAACTGAGAAAAGGACAGATAATACCACTTCACATAGAAAGTACAGAAGCTAGGGTCACATCTCAGAGCCAATCTTCACCCTTCCTCCTTGTGGGTAAGAATGAAGTCAGGCCTGTGAAGGAAAGAATGGCTTCCATGATGCAAGAGGAGGACTGGAGCAGGTACAGTCCAGGAAATGAGGAACAGGCTGCATCCCAAGAGCTGGGAGACCAGCTCTCTGAGACCTCCCACACTTAGAACACTAGAAAATGCAGTGGCAGTGGTCAGGGGTCACCCACTGACTGATCTGTAGAAGCCCTCCTGTAGGCTCTTTAGTCTCAAGACTGAGAAGCAAGGACGAGGAAGAGTCAGGGAGAAGTTGCTGTCATTTGGTGACAGGGCTGTCACTGGGAAGACTCTAGCATAGAATGAAGGTCTGAAGAGGGGAGAAGGGGTTGCACCCTATAGCTTCCAGGTACATCTGGACCTCACATCATTTCTGCATGCTGCCTTCCACTGTCACAGTCCTCCTCACATTAGTGTCTCCTCAGTGACAGTAGCACCTTATAAGGCCAGGTCTCCTATATGGAGACAGAGAAATCATCACATGAGCTTGAAAGGCAGAATATTCTTGTCAGATGATAGTCTACTAGGACATGGGCTTCTGCAGCAGCTGGTGACAACACTGCAGCTTGAAGTGAAAGGGACCATGTCCGTCCACACTGTTCATGTCCAGCTTCACTCATACAGGCATTAAATTTCTCAGTAGCCTCCCTTGGCCTTGGGCTCCACATCATGACACTGTGTCTTCTGTATCAACTGTGCCACTCCTCATGTGTCTTCTGGCCCTAATGAAGACACATTTCATTTCATTTCTAGACACCAGACTCCATCCAAGGAGTCTGCACATCTCCCACACTGAAGCCCCCTCCCCCGAGCTTGATTCTGGACAGCACTCATGGAGAGGCCTCAAAATAGAAGTCTTAAGGTAGCATTGTATAACAGGAATCATAATAACATCCTTTTTTAAACTCTGGGCACAAAACTTGCCATCATAATCAAGTTCATTCAGAGAAGAATCATAATTGAAGGAGCCACTCCAAATGGTCTCATGTGATACTGAAAATAAGCACCTTCCTACTCAACTGCTAGAGATGCTCTTAGGCAATTCTTAAGAGACATTGGACCAGGCATGGGCCTTTATACCTGTAATTTCACTGTTTGGGAAGTGGAGACAGGAAGACTCTTAGTTTGAGGTCAGCATGGGCTACATACACAGAAAGACCTTTTTGTAGATACCTATTGTACTGGCTGGTTTTGCGTGTCAACTTGACACAAGCTGGAGTTATCATAGAGAAAGGAGTTTCAGTTGAGGAAATGCCTCCATGAGATCCAGCTGTAAGGAATTTTCTCAATTAGTGATCAAGGTGGGGAGGGTCCCTATGGGTACCATCTCTGGGCTGGAAGTCTTGGGTTCTATAAGAGAGCAGGCTGAGCAAGCCAGGGGAAGCGAGCCAGTAAGGAACATCCCCTCCTTGGCCTCTGCATCAGCTTCTGCTTCCTGACCTGTTTGAATTCCAGTCCTGACATCTTTTGGTGATGAACAGCAATGTGGAAGTATAAGCTGAATAAACCCTTTCCTCCCCAACTTGCTTCTTGGTCATGATGTTTGTGCAGGAATAGAAACCCTGACTAAGACACCTACAGATCCTGTGAACTGGAAACCAGCCTGATCTACATAGCAAATTCTAGGTGAGCCAAGAATGTATAGTGAGACTATCTTTAAAAAATATTAAGATTTATTATGTTTACAGCATTCTGCCTGTGGGCCAGAAGAGGGTACAATTCACTATAGATGGTTATGAGCCACCAAGTGGTTGCCGGGAATTGAACTCAGGACCTCTGGAAAAGCAGACAGTGCTCTTAACCTCTGAGCCATTAAGCCCCTTAAATCAGGTGTTTTAAGAAGTAGTTTTACTTAATAAATTTTAAAATACATATTTAAAACATAATTCACAGAATTCTTGGCACAGCTGTATTTTGAAGTTTCTACTGCTGTGAAACATGAGGTTCATGGTGTCTCTCTTTCAGTCCCAAGAGCTCCGTTTTGAGTTCTCCAGGCTTTGGTGGAATTTCAGGTATTGTCTAAAAAAAAAACAACAACAAAAGCCAAAAAACAGATACCACCACACTCTGAGACAACAGTTCAATGTTATCTAAAAAGCTTTAGAAAGAACAAAAGCCTCGTGCATGCTACTCAGTACCAGGCCATTGTTATCAGAACGCCTGGTTGATATGAATTTCTTGCTGTCTGACTAGATCGTCCTGGCAAGTCTCAAGTCCTACAGGATGCACATGGATGAATCCAATTGACTCACAATTATAATTTCAAATGAGAATTCAACATTTGAAAATCCATTCCCACAATATTTGCTCATTCTCTGCCATGCACCAGGCTTAGGAAATAACTATTAGTAGTTAATGTATTCAAAATCCTGGAAGTGGCCATCATGTGACATGCATAAAGTCATGAGCAACACACACACACAATTCTACCTTTCAGAAAGGCAGAGGGAAATAGGTGCAGAATGTATATGACTGAGTTTGATTCCCAGCACCACAAAGGAACAAAAACAATGGTTTTCAGTAGAGTTGGAACTGTGCGTGTATCACAATAAAACTGTAGAATCTTTTACTGCTTCAAAAGAAACTCCTATTCCATTCCCAAGTGGTCCCCACAAGCCAACTCTGCCCATATATATTTGCCCATCATATATCATGTGGGCTTTTGTTGCTCAATACTTTCATGTAGTGTTTGCAAAGTTCACTCATGTAGGATCACTGAATGCTATTCTCTTATAGGTATTCAGGTATCTGGATTGTTCCCACCTATGAACATGTACAGAATCAAACAAGTAAGTATGACAAATGTCTTGGTGTTTGTTGGGGAGAAACCTAAACTGGGAATTGATAGAACATATATGCTGTTTGAGGAACTAGCAGTCTAGTTACATATCAAAGCAGCTGTGTGACATTCTATTCCCAAGGGTAGTGTGTGAAGGTTCCAATTTCCCCCTGTCCTTGACAACTGCTGTTTCATTTATGTCCATCAGAGTAGTGGTACTGACTGCAGATTGCATTTCTCTGGTTGTTAGGCAATGAGCACCTTTACACAGGCTTTTGGCTCAGAGGGTCACTTCAGAACACAGAGGAGGTAGGGAGGGAGAAGGAGGAGGAAGAGGAGGAGGAAGCAGTCTAGTTTCAGGCTAATAGGATCACAAGGGCAGAGAACCAAAACAAAGACTGTCTTCAGTTCAAGGAAAGTCATGGGTCCATCTGACACAGTGCTCAGCAGGTGAAAGCTTAGCTGGGGAGGCAGGGTAGGGAGCAGTGAGAGGGACATAAAGAGTCAGTGGCTTTTGCTTTGGAAGCAGGAAGATGCTGGTGAGTTTTGAGGAGAACGACATGGCCTGACTCCAGGATAAAAAAGACAGGGATGGAAGCTCTGTTGAGATGTTTCAGGGAAAGCAGGAGTGGAGGGCAGAAGACGGGCAGGAAGCTACTGTCTTAACTGAAGAGAGAAACTGACGGTGGCTTGGCTAGGGTAGGCACAAGTGTGGGGATCGAAGTGAGCAGATGTGGATGTATTGTCCATATTCACCCAGTGGTATTGGTTGAGGCACACAATAAGAGATGAATTAGGATGAGCCTTGGGGCTCAGTCTAAAGAACTACGAGAATACAGTTGTATCTTCTGCTGTCCTAATGAGTTATGCTGGACACCTAAAACAAAGCATCTTAGCAGTTCTCCCCAAGGCAGCACTGAGTGCCAACTTTGGGCAGCCACCATGGTCTCCTCTCCTCTGCTCTCTCCCCAAACCTTTCAGTTATAACAGTGGTGGCTGGAATAAATAAATGGACATAAATCCCTTAAATAATAGGAAAGCATTCAGCATCCTATAGCAGCCAGCCACCTTAGCCTCTAAGTCTTATCAGTAAAGATTCTCTACTAACCAAACTGAGGTGGCCTAGGACCCTTAGTACTGCTCATTTTAGAGATGGTGGTTTTGTGTTGCTTTCTCCCCAAGTACAGGTAGCTGCTGGTAACAACCCTTGCACAACTCCAATAGTAATGAGATGAATCAAGTCAACCTCACAGGATCAAATTCTAGGCATTATTTCCTCGGTAAAGTGCGGCTGGCAACTACTCCTAGAGATATAAGACACAAAACTGCATTTCCATGGGAAGTTTGTTCTACCTTCTGTCCCACTAAGTTTCTTGACGCGATATATATATAGATATAGATAGATAGATATAGAAGCAGGAAGATATATATATATTATATATATATAATATATATAATATATATATGTGTGTGTGTGTGTATACATATGTATATATACACACATATATGCATACATATGTGTATATATATGTATGTGTATGTATATGTGTGTCTGTATATATATATTTTTTTCCCCTCCCACTCCCACAACACAGTTTCTCTGTGTAACCCCGGATGCCCTGGAACTCGCTCTGTAGACCAGGCTGGCTCACCACAACTATTAGACACAGCCTTGAGTGTTAAGAGCGAGCGAGCTGCTGCAGCACTAGTTATCCAAACACTGGGGACAATCTAAAAGTCAAGAGGGTCTGAGCAAACTGGACGGAACGCTAGGGTCTCACTCCGAGGATGGGCACGCGCCCCACAGCACTCACCAGGTCAGGCCGGTAGTACCAGTGCACCGCCTGGGCCCCGGCGCACATGGCCAGGAGGCTGGCGGAGAGCATTTTCAAGTAGGCGGACCAGGGTACGCCCCCGGGCATGGTGGAGAACTAGCGGGGACGGAAAGGGCACAGCGTTAGAGGACTGGGTAGCCTTCAGATGGCCTGATCGCTGACCCTGAGTGGCGGAGTCGCACCGCCGCCTCGGGTGCCCCCGCAACTTCCTCCCCGGCGACCGGCGAGCGGGGCGCCTGCTACCTGCAGCCAGCGCCTGCCGAGCAGGGGAAGGAGGGCCCGGTGGTTCCTCGCTCCCTCAGCCTCTCAGGGAGAGGCTGCAGCCCCTCGCTCCTTCCCACGACAGGCGCGCGCGAGACTGTAGCGCGGAGTGCAGGCGCGCAGGGCGACAGGTCACAGGGACCCTCCAGAGCCAGGACGGACCGCCAGCGGCCAGGAACCAAAGTACACGGTCCGACGCAGCGACGGAGCGGAAAGCAAGGGCAATGCGCGCGCAGGCGCACTCGATTGTTTCTGACGGACGTGGGGCTGGAATTTTTGGGGGTGGTGGTGGTGTTTTGTTTGACCGTTTCCATCCCCTAGCCAGCCTGGGATCTTGGCTGTTGGTCACTGTTCCAATCCTATGTTTGCCGTTCCTGGCGACTGTGGTGTTTACAGCATCGTTTGATCTTTTGCACAAAGGAAACCGCACGTGTCCCACGTGGTTAGGAAGAGGCGGGGTTTCGCAGCACAGAACTTGCAAGCTCAAAGGGCAGATCACACTCCACAGCACCCCTTCTTAACCTGCAAATCCGACACCTTTGGAAGGACTCACTGACCGCTTCCTGGGTGCCATCTAGCAGATTTCCTGTATATCCGATATTTACAATTCACAGCAGTAGCAAAATCACAGATTATATAGCAACAAAATAAATTGTATGGTTGAGGCTCACCACAGCCTGAGGGTATTAAATAAAAAATCCNCCACAGCACCCCTTCTTAACCTGCAAATCCGACACCTTTGGAAGGACTCACTGACCGCTTCCTGGGTGCCATCTAGCAGATTTCCTGTATATCCGATATTTACAATTCACAGCAGTAGCAAAATCACAGATTATATAGCAACAAAATAAATTGTATGGTTGAGGCTCACCACAGCCTGAGGGTATTAAATAAAAAATCCTGAGGGTGTTGCAGGGTGGAAGCAGTAGGAGGGTTGAGAACCACTGCTCTAGAGAGAGCAGCTCTAAGCTTTATTCTACTGGTTCCTGAGGCTCTTTGAAACTTTACACAGAGCCATACCCAGGCACAGAGCCTTTGGGTCATGGTTTTACTGGAAGAGACCTCCAGTCAAGTTACTTAATCTGAGAGTGTTTTTAAAAGTCATGCTTTGATTGTGGGTTCATTTTTGTTAAGTAAACTGCAAGAATTCTGAAGCATTAAGGTAGCATTGTGTAACAGGAATCATGATAACGTTTAAAAAATAAAACAAAAAAAACCCTCTGGGCACAAAATTGCTCAGGATCTGGGGGGCATTTGTCACTAAACCTGATGACACAATTTTGCTCCCCCCGACCCCACATGATGGAAGCAGAGACAGCTCCGTAAATTCTTTTCTTACACACACAAACAGGCACACACACATGCCTTTTTTTTTTTACTTCATGATAATAAAAAAATTAGTTTTAACTAAATGGTATTAAATAATCTCATATAAAGTATGCAATCTTATGTGTTTGCCATGTATACATCTGGAAGACTCTACCCACAACTAAGGCAATCAACATTATGCCCAAGTTTTCTGTGACTGTTCATGTGTGTGTACATATTCAAATTAGAGGTAAAAGGGCAACTTCAGGAGCATTGCACCTCAGCCACTATCTGTTCCTCTCTTTTTCCTTTTATTCCTCTTCCAAACTGGGTGTCTCATTGACCTGGAGCTCCCAAAATTGGATAGGTTAGCTGCCCAGTGAACCCAAGAGATCGGCTTGTCTCTGCTTCACTAGAGCAGGGATTATAGCCTAGCCTAATTGTTGACCTCCAGGTTCCTGTCTCAGAACTAAACATGTAAAGTAAACGTGGTGAGAAATGGCTCAACTTTTAAGAGTGGGTAGGGCTCTTGCAGAGGACTAGAAGGACATTGGCAACACTCACCCAGGCAGCTCACAACCACTTCAAGCTCCAAATTTCTGGATCCCATGGGCACCTGTGCTCACATGCCTGGACCCACACATCCCCACCTGCATGTAATTAAAAAAAAATTTTTTTTTTCAAAAAGGCTGGGCATTAATTCCAGTACTAGGGAGGCAGAGGCAGAGACATCTGACAATCTGGTTGTAAGTTGGATGACAATCTGGTCTACATAGCAAATTCCTAGACAGCCAAGAGTACATAAAGAGACTGTGGTGGTGGTTTGAATAGGCATGGCCCCACAGACTCAAGTGTTTGAATGCTTGACCCATGGAGAGTGGCATGATTAGGAGGTGTGGCTTATTGGAGTGAGTGTGGCCTTACTGGAGGAGGTGTGTCACTGGGCTTTGAGGTCTCAGATGTTCCAGCCCGGCTGTGTCTCACTCTCTTCCTGCTGCCTGCCAATCAGACATAGAACTCTGAGCTACCTCTCCAGCACCATGCATGACTCCTGTGTGTCCCAGTGCTTCCTGCCATGATGACGGACGAAACCTCTGAAACTATAAGCCAGCTCCAATGTTTCTTTATAAGAGTTGCTTTGGTCACAGTATCTTCACAGCTATAGAAACCCTAAGACAGTAAGTAAATAATAAGATGCAGAGCAACTGAGAAGCTATTGAATGTCAGCCTCTGACTTCCACACTTATCTACATGGGTACATACATGTACACCCAAACAGACACATACATACGACAAACTGGCCTTGAGCTTGCAGTGATCCTCCTGCCTCTTCCTCTCAACCGCTGGGCTTATCAGAATGTACCACCATCCACTGATCTGGATCATAGACTTCTGTATACTTGTTTCCTTTGGTGAAGTATCTGTTCAAATCCCTTGCCCATTTTTTAAAAGATCTATTGAATGTCATGCATTTGAATGTTTTACCTACATGTATGTACCATGTGTGTGCCTGTGCACTCAGAGGTCAGGAGAGGGTGTTAAACACTCTGGAACTGGGGTTACAGGTGGTGTGAACCACCATGTGGATGCTGGGAACTGAACTCCAGTCCTTTGCAAGAAAAACGTGTGTTAAGTCAACTCTCCAACTCAACCTGCCCGTTTTGTTTTTTTTTAAACCAGATTTTTTTTTTAACTGTAAAATGTTATTTTGGATACAAGCCTTTTATCAGATACACTGCAAATATCTCTTTGCAATCTATGTGTTACCTTTTCCTTAGTAGTATCACGAGAAACTTTAAAATTTAAATAAATTCCAAATTTATTACCCCTCCCCACCCTTTTATGAGACAACGTCTCTATCTTAGGGTTTGTATTGTTCTGAAGAGACACTAAATGTTTTCTTATAAAGGAAACCATTTAAGTGGGAATGGCCTACAGTTTCAGAGGTTCATCACAGTCTGGAGGTAGCTTCTTCTTCTGGTATGCTGCCAGAGAAGCCAAGAGTTCTACACCTTGATCCACAGGCACCAAGAGCCTGTATACCACACTGAGCATAGCTTGAGCATGGGAGGCCTCAAAGCCCACCCCCACAGAGATACATTTTCTCCAACAAGGCCACATCTACTACTCCAACAAGGTCACAGCCACACCTACTACTCCAACAAGGCCACACTTCCTAATAGTGCCACTCCTTATGGGCCAAGCAATCAAATATATGGTCCGTCTCTATAGGCATTGTGCTTATTCAAACCACCTCAGTCTACGTGGTCCAGGCTGGCCTCAAACTCACAGAGGTCCTGTCTCTGCCTCCCTAGCACTGGGTGTTGCTTTTCAGACTCTGGGAACAAACAGCTGAGGTGCATATTTTACCAGAGCAGACCTGGCCTCTGAGATCTCCTGCGTCCCTCAGTCCCTATCTCACATACCTGTGGGAAGGGCTGGGCTGCCCTTCCCACAGAGGCTCTTTGCTATATAACCCAGACATCTTGGTTTCTTCTCTTCTTCTTCTTCCTCCTTTTCCTTCTCTCATGCGAACACACTCTCTTCCTCTTCCCTCCTTCCTCTCTCCTTCCCCAAGGCGACTTCCCCTGCCTCCTTCCTTGGGGACAGTAAACTTACCAGGAGAGTGGCTTCCCAATAAACCTGAAGTCATATGTATTTTAATCTGGCTTGAATTGGCTCATGTCACCAGTGGAGAAATAACTTATCACTGTGACTAAAGGTGTGTGCCATCATAACCCAGCCTTTTTGAAAAAAAAAATTAAAAATTTTGAATCACATATATATGGGGATGTGTGGGTCCATGTGTGTGAGCACAGGTGCCCATGGGATCCAGAAGTTTGGAGCTAGTGATGGCTGTGAGCTGCCTAAGTGAATGCTGTCTCAACGTCCTTCTAGTCCTCTCCAAGAGTCTCTTAAAAGACTCTTAAAAGCTGAGCCATTTCTCCAGCCCCAAAGTTGTTTCTTTTCTAAGTAAGGTTTTTACTGTTTTATATGTATTTTACTTTATGCATATATGTGGCTTTGCTTGCAGGTTGTTGTGCCCCTGCTTTCATGTCTAGTGTCCCAGGAAGTGAGAACAAGGGTGTCATATCCCCTCAGGACTGGAGTTAGAGACAGTTAGTTGTGAGTCACCATATGGGAATCGAAGCCAGGTCCGCTGGAAGAGTAGCAGCTGAGCCATCTCTCCAGCTGCCGATATGCTTTCCTTTAAAATATCCTAGGATGAAAAACAAACAAACAAACAAAAAAAGAAAACATGGAGCACAGAGCCATGGCCATCTCTAAGCTCACGTGTCAGAGGAAGGAGAGATCGTTGTAATTTAACCAACGTCTCTTGTGAAACAAACAAGACGAATCTAATTCAGTCGGGCTTCTCACCATTTTCCGCCACGTAACCTAAAGAAACAGGGAAACCTATTACTAGAAGATGTCAGTGTTCTGGATTACTCGGGACAATGAAAGAGAGATAGGGGGGGGGGGGTTATAGGGAACTTTCCGGATAGCATTTGAAATGTAAATAAAGAAAATATCTAATAATTTTTTTTTTAAAATGAAAGAGAGACATGGTGGGATGAGTGATCTGCCTCTCAAGGACTGAATGCTGGTGGTTTGCTGGAAGTGCCCCCCCATTATTTATTTATTTATTTATTTATTCGCTTTACATCCCAGTCAACCTTCCCTCACAAGTCCCTCCCATGACTCCTTCCCTTCTCCTCACAGTACAGTCACTTGACAACACTCACTTAGGTGATACCCAAGGTGCATGCTACCACCCCATCTTGGGACATCAAGACATAGCAGGACTAATCATATCCTCTCTCACTGAGGCCCAACCAGGCAGTCCAGCTAGAGGAAGGGGATCCAAGAACAGGCGGGGGATCACATAAAGACCGGGCTTCAAACTGCTACCAATGTGTATTGTAGGAGGCCTAGGTCAAGCCCTGCACGCTCTTTGGTTGGTGGTTCAGTCTCTGTGAGCCCCCATGGGCCCAAGTTAGTTGACTCTGTAGGTCTTCTTGTGGAGTCCTTGCTCACTTCCATCCCTCACTTTTCCACAGGACTCCCAAACACTGCTGAGCCATCTTACCAGTCCCCTAGAAGTGTTGTTTATTGTTACATAAAAGGCACTTTTAGCAAGTCAACTTCTGCATACCCAAACCTCTTATATGATCTAGGGGTTATGAAGGGGCCATTACCCAAGATTCTCAGACACAGGAGACTTCCTGGTTTGCCAGGTATGTCTAAGGACTAATAATGTAAAGCATTTCAGAATCCTTTGAACGAACAACCCCATCAAATCTCAGGTAACAATCGCTGACAAAAAGCTACCTCGAAGCCTAGGTGCCATCACTCTGGGATTCATGAAGAGTTAGACAACTCTTCTGGCCAAACACCCACAACAGACATTGAAAAGAAATAAAACGAAAACTCTTGGGGCTGGAGAGATGGTTCAGTGGTTAAGAACACTGACTGCTCTTTCAAAGGTCCTGAGTTCAAATCCCAGCAACCACATGGTGGCTCACAACCATCCGTAATGAAATCTGACACCCTCTTCTGGTGTGTCTGAAGACAGCTACAGTGTACTCACATATAAAATAAATAAATCTTAAACACACACACACACACACACACACACACACACACACACACACACAACCAACTCTTAGAACCTCCAACGGTCAAGTATAGTGGCACATGCCCTGTAATCCCAGTCAGTAATCAAGAGAGTGAACAGGAGACTTGCCTCAGGTTGAGGCCAGCCTGGACTACAGCTGCAAAGCTCTAAGCCAGTCAGGGGTACACAGTTTTGTGATTATCTCAAAAACCAAAAGAACCTCCGAGAAGTCGAGATGAGATTGGTGTCTAAGATTCTGAAGCAGAGATGCATCTAGCATCTAGGTTAGTGTTTGTCCATCTCCAAAGTAGACAACAGTTTATGTAAATCTTTGTAGTCTACCAAGAGCTTCCCCTGACAGATTAGTGAGCTGAGGCCCAAACATTGGTGGCCTCCAATCTAAGGTTTTCCAGCTCCAATCAGCCCTACTCCTCATCACAAGAATTGACAAGAAAGACAATCTTCTTGGTGTTTTGTCTAAGGCATAATTTTTATTTACCATTATTGTAATTATCATTTTAGTTTTTCACGACGGAGTTTCTCTATGTGTAGTATTGCCTGTCCTGAAAATCGCTCTATAAACCAGGCCAGCCTCGAACTTAGTTCTGCCTGCCAGTGTCTCTCCAAAGGCTGGGCCGCCCAGCCAAGACACGTAGTTTGGGGGGGGGGGGGGGTTATTTTAATTTAATTAACTTTACGTCCCGATCACATTCCCCCTCCCTTCTCTCCACCCAGTACCACCCTTACAACTCCTGCCCCCTTCTCTTCTCAGAGAAGAGGAAGCCCCACTTGGGTAAAACCCGACTCTGGGGCATCTAGTCTCAGCAAGTCTAGGCACATCCTTTCCCACTGAGGCCCAACCACGCAGTCCTCCTCCCCAAGTCCGCGCTGGCTCCTCTACCTAGAGCCCCTGTTCCACTTGTTAGGGGACTCACACGGACACCAAGCTACACATTGTCTACAAACGTGTAGAAGGTCTAGGTCCAGCTCCTGCAGGCTCCCTGGTTGATAGCTCAGGCTCTGTGAGCCCCAAGACAGGTAGCTTTTAATCCGCACAAAATCTGGGGTGAAAAGACATGAATTTGCCACCACGCATAACACATCCTAAAGACCATCACCCTTAACCCACACCTACAAGGACACTTGGAGCCCACAAAAGCTGACGTCAGACAGGCTCTCCCCATCCTCTCCCAGCTCCACGTTTCCCGAAAGGCTAAGCGGCGGTCCGGGCGCCCCGAAACGAAGACGCCATTGGCCTGGCCAGCATCACGTGATGGCGAGGCCGCCGGCCTCCTCGGAGGGGGACGGAAGTGCTCTGGGGACTCGCCGCGGTGATGTAGCAACGTGGGAGGGGCCGAGGCCAGCGCAGTCCATCCACCGGCCGCCCCGATCCTGTGGTGAGACCGCGCGCCGAGCGGCACAGCGGGCGCCCGTGGGCTCGGCAGGAGTGGCCGCATCCTCGGTGGCGCCGCCATGGACGCAGAGGCCGCGCGCAGGTAACGCGGGAGCTCGCGGCTGGGGTCGGTCAGGGCCGCGGCCGGCACAAAGGCCGGCCTGCGCGTGCGCGGTGGGGACCTCCCGTCCCCTCCGCCCCCCCACTTCCCGGGTCCGCGCAGGTCCTCAGTCTCCGGTACCCGCGAGCTTTTAAAAGGTGGTGTGTGCACGGCCGCAGCCTCCGCCCGCGGTTCTTCTTCACCCTCCGTCACCGTGGACTGTAAAGGCGGAGCGGGAGCCCTGTAGGGCTTGCTGCAGGGTCCTCATCCTCGCGGGATAGATACTATTGCTGTGGAGTGTGTATAACACGCTAAAAAGTCAATCTTTAGATGTCTTTCATTCTGGGATGGTCTTTAAAATTGTCCCTTAGTGGTGATTGGGATGTCAGGGCGGGCCTGCCAAAGTATAGGTTTGGTGATTTAGACTCTTCGCAGAAAGAGTCAATATATAAGAAAAACAAAATGGCAAGGTCTTCGCAGGTAAAAGGAATAGAGATTTAGGTATTAGTCCTGCCTGGCGAAGAATTAGCTTGCCTGCAAGTGGCGAATGGACATTGAACTTAGGCAAGAGATTCTGTCTTCAGCCCGCCTTCCCACTCGACGGCTGTATTATTGTACATCTTTGAGCAGATTGACGGGGCTGATGGCAGTCCATGGGAGTGAAGTGAAAGTCTGGTTTACCACTCAAAGATCCAAGGGACACTGCAGAAGGGTCTCTACTCACAGGACAGGTAGACCTATCTTCAAGTCTTTACCAACTACAGGGTGCCAGGGGCCTGCTGGTGAAAGTGGGAAATGCGCCGGCCGAACCTTCAGAGCGGTTTGTAGAACTGATGGGTTGAACCGGAGTCTACATAAATACATGCTGAATGGATGCAGTAGTGAATCATTAACAAAAAGAGGCATAATCTTACATGTGTGTCTGTCTGTCTGTCTGTCTCTCTAACCCAAGACGAAATAGGGTGTGTGTGTGGATGACCTTGATGTTATACTTCTTTTTTTTTTTTTTGGTTTTTCGAGACAGGGTTTCTCTGTACAGCCCTGGCTGTCCTGGAACTCACTCTGTAGACCAGGCTGGCCTCGAACTCAGAAATCCTCCTGCCTCTGCCTCCCGAGTGCTGGGATTAAAGGCGTGCGCCACCACGCCCGGCGATGTTATACTTCTGAAATGATGTTAAAATTAACAAAAAGAGGCACAATCTTACATGTGTGTCTGTCTGTCTGTCTGTCTGTCTCTCTAACCCAAGACGAAATAGGGTGTGTGTGTGGATGACCTTGATGTTATACTTCTGAAATGATGTTAAAATGAACCTAGGTTTTTATTATTATTTGGGAGGGTGTGGTTGGGGATTGAGCCTAAAGCCTCCAGTGTGCTAAGCAAGCACCTTACCACTGAGTCATGTCCCTCAGCCCTCTTCTGACTTGTTATTTTGAAAGGTCTTGGTGTGTTGTCTTCGCTACCCTCGCCTATATTCTGTAGCTCTGGTGGACCTTAAATTCATGAGCCTCATGCCTTAGCCTCTCTCAGGTGGCTGGGGTTATGGGCCTTTCCTACCAGGCCCAGCAGGAACTGGAAATTGATTAGTCCTAAAGTCTTCCTGCAGTCTGCATGTAGGAGCTCACGCACTGGTAAGTGTGCATTCTCCGTGTAGTGCCGTCAGCAGCAGATGTGTAGGTGGTGCTCCTTCACGGTCCACACTGCCAGCTCCCTGGAGCTGTGTGTGTTGCAGTAAATATTATTTAGGGGTTTCTACCTCACCTCAGATCATTTAGTTCCCAAATATAAGACACAAAATTCTTTCAATTTATAATGGGCCTAAAAGCAGTAGAGCTGGGCATATATCGGCCCTCCATGCTAGTTTGTCTGCTTCCCTGTCAGTAACCCTGAGACATCACTTGCCATGTTTTGTTTGGGCTGTTCCTGCTGCATCAGACCAGCCCTCGGGACCATGTGCTCAGGATCCATGCCACCCCATGGGGACTTTTTTCTTCTTTCGCTTCTCTCTGGTGGTCCCTCCTGAGACCCCAAGCCCAGGAACCTTCGCTCCGCCCCCTCTCTTCTGCACAGCCCAGGCTGTAGGCATCTTTATTAACCAATGGGGGAGGGGGCTAGGGCTACCCAACAAAAGCTGATATATGTGAGGATCTCATCCCTGAGATGGGAGTGGAGAGGGACAACCAGATCTCAGTATCTAGCATTTGATAGAGAGCAAAGCCAGACCAATCCCCTGTGGAGCATTCAGCTTGTTTAGCACTGGTCATTGTTTGTGGGTATTCAGTAGGATGTATACTTGTTCAAGTGAAATGCTCAAAGGTGTTTTGAAAACAGCACCCTCGACCCTTAAAATAGTGTAAAATAACTTAGAATTTTAAAAGTTTCTTAGTGTTTCTAGAGAAAGTTTTAAAGATTTAAGACAGCAGATCAGAATCATATTAGCTAGATTTTTTTGGTTTTTGTTTTGTTTTGTTTTAGCTTTGAAACAAACAACCTTGCTTATGTAGACCCAAGCAAGCCTCAAACTTATATGCATCCTCCTTCCTCTGCTTCTGTGCTAGAATTACAGGCATATAATGTGGCAACTTTCCACAGACCTCTAATCCGCTGTGTATGTGTATTGAGAGACCACAGGCAGCTGTAGGAAGCAGTTCTGGACACGGGAGGTCGGTAGGAGTAGGTAGGATGGGTCTCAGAGAGAAGAAAGCAGCATCTTGCAGAGGAATGAAGCAGTATGGAGCAGGTGATACCAGCAGATACAGGAAGAAAAGAGAACGGACACATCTGTGTAGCTCAGGAGCCATTACGTTTCACAGAAATGACAGGCGTGGGGCCTGTGGAGTTTCTCGCTGTCTTGGAATTACCTAGACATGGAATCAACTTGACTTGGGAATCACCTAGAAGACACACCTCCAGATCTGTCCTTAGGGTGTTTCCAGATAAGTTTAACTGAGGAGACCTACCCTGAGTGTGGTGGTACTGTCAGTGGTCAGTAGTCAGAGCGAAGCAAGTCTAGGAAGCCTGTTGGGTGGGGATGAGGGATAGTAAGCACGGGTGATTATTTATTATTTTACCTCTAACTCGCTCATGAGTGAATGGGGAGCCCATGTGCCACAACATGTGTCACAGGAAAATTTTCTCAAGTTTGTTTTCTTCTTCCACCTTGTGGGTTTCAGATCAGGCTCAGGTGGCAAGCACCTTTACCTGATCAACCATGTCACTGGCCCAGGCATAGAGACAGTGGGGTTAGGGGGATGACAGGCTTAATTTAAAAGAATAGTACCTATCTGACTCATCCAGCTTCGAAAGGGGGAAGGCCACAAGTGCTATCAGTGGCTATATATAAAGTCTGTGCCTTTCTCCTGCTTTGCTCAAGGGAATATAGTTTGCAGCAAGGTTTAAAGACTTAAGAGAAGGGTTGGTGAGATGGCTCAGCGGATTACTCGTCCAGAAGTCATGAGTTCAAATCCCAGCAACCACATGGTGGCTCACAACCATCCGTAATGAAAAACAAACAAACAAAAAAACAAAACAAAACAAAAACCTATGGACCAAACCTATGGAGTGAGCAGGGCCAAAGCAAGAGGGAGAAAGGGAAGAGAGAAAAACCGGAAAAGATACTTCCCATTGCTGTGAAGAGACCATGACCAACTCTTATAAAGGGAAACATTTAATTAAGGGCTTATCTTACAGTTTTGGACAGTTAATCCATCGGCCTCGTAGTGGGAGCAGACAGATAGGGCACTAGAGCAGCAGCTGAGAACCTTGCATCCTAATCTGAGGACCACAGGCAGAGGGGGTGGGGCTGGGGTGGGCCACCTCCTGATCCTTCCCAAACAGTTTTCATCAAGTAGGAACTGAACATGCAAATATTTGAGTCTATGTGGGTCATTCTCATTACACCACAGCTCTACTTTCTTTATTTTCCTCCAAAGGATTCCCCTTGTCAGTAAAATCTGGTTTTCTAGTATTCAAAGTTATGAAGGTTTTTATGTACATGTATGGCTTGCTTGGTAAAGTGTTTGCTGCGTTGTCTATGTGGAAATTTGGACATATGACTGTCTTCCTAGCCCAGGGTAGGCAGAGACAGGAGGATCTTCAGGCAGAGGCAGGAGGAGCAGGAGTTCAAGGTCACCTTGAACTATGTAGAGACGAGGCCAGCTTTTGGCTACATGAGACCTATGCAACCCTTCTTGAAGCAAAAGTGTCTATCCACTAGGATGGGACCCCCCTGTTCATTGTCTTTGAGCATACAGCACCCTAAGCTAGCCTCTCAGTTTCTTATCCTGTGTCCCCCATGTGACCTGTGCTGAGAAATTGAAGAGGAAACTTCAGGCAGTACTGCGCAAGAGCCCTTTCCAGGGCCTCTCTGAAAGCTCAGGATTCAAAGCAGGGGCAGAGAAGCCATGATAAACATACAGAGTATTTCTTGTTCGTTTCATCATACATGCTCATGGGCAGAAAGTCTCAAGACGTATGTGGCTGTTAGTATCATGTTCTTGAATGGGCTAAGCTAGGGAAAGGCTTTCCTCTCCCGGGGAATGAACAGTCTAAGGGAGCAGAGTTCACACAGCAAGGCAGTGTGGGAAAATCTATTGTGTGCCATTTAAGGTTATCCAGGACATTCTTTAGTTTATGTAAACTTTGTTTTTGTTTTTGTTTTTGTATTCTCAAGACAGGGTTTCTCTGTGTAGCTCTGACTGTCCTGGAACTCACTCTGCAGACCAGGCTGGCCTCGGATTTCACCTGTCTGAGTGCTAGGTGTGCTACTACTGGCCAGCAGTTTATGTTACCTTTTGACTAGGCCATTTTACTGAGATAACTCTTCCTATAGAAGTGGCTTGTTTGACCTTTGCTTTTTTATTTACATGTGTTTGAGTGTATAGGGGAGTGGGTGCATCATCTCTGTCAAAGTGCACACAGAGTCCAGAAGAGGGTGTCCAGTTCCTGGGAGCAGGAGTCACACGAGATTAAGAGCTGCCTGTTGTGGGTGCTGGGAACTGAACCTGGATCCTCTTCAAGCAGTGAGTTCTCTGAGCCACTGTGCCGTCTCTCCAACTCTGACCTACAAAACACACACACACAGAGGGAGAGAGGGAGAGAGAGGTACGGAGGGAGGGAGGGAAGGAGGGAGGGAGAGAGAGAGAGAGAGAGAGAGAGAGAGAGAGAGAGAGAGAGCGCTGCTAAGCAGTGTCATGGGAAGCATGACTTCTCTCTCCAAGAAGTAAATTACTTCTGAATGCATTCTACATGTAGTATCATCATCTGATGCTGTAGTATATCCTGCTGTGGTGTATCCTGCTGTAGTAGACACTGCTGTAGAGTATCCTGTTGTAGTGTACTGCTGTAGTAGACACTGCTGTAATGTATCCTGCTATAGTAGACACTGTTGTAGTGTCCTATGTCTGTGTTCCTTGCTTTTGTGCTGACAGAAGCAGCTTGAGACATTGCTTTTAGGCCACTATAGAAAGGCTTTTGGAAATTGCTTCCTTTGAAGGCTTAGGGTTTGGTTGATTGCTTTCTGAGTTATGAGCCAGAGTCTCTCTCTGTATGTAGCTGGGCTGGAGTTACAGGTGTGCATCACCGTGCCAGCAAGACCTGCATGCTTTGCTTTTAATGGAGTCATGCTCAGAAGAGAGATTGGAGAATTTTGTTTGTTTTATAGGTTGAACAGATATTTACAAAATAATCCAGTTCTTCTGTCTACAAAGTAGTAAGCAACAAAACAACTAAGACAAAAACAAAAAAGCCAAATTTAATGAATATTTTTTTTAAAGAATCACACAAAGAAACCAAAGAAAAGCTAAGTTACACTATTCGGATGGGGAAGTTTTTGTGCCAAGATGGGATTAGTGCATGTGGGGATTTATTTATTTATTTCACATATGTGAGTACACTGTAGCTGTCTTCAGACACACCAGAAGAGGGCATCGGATCCCCATTACTGATGTTTGTGAGCCACCATGTGGTTGCTGGGAATTGAACTCAGGACCTCTGGAAGAGCAGTCAGTATTCTTAACCACCTGAGCCATCTCTCCAACCCATGATTTTTTAATTCATATGGATTGATAGTCCTCCAAGCCTATCAACTTGAAAGTTCCTGTGATCTCATCTCAGAAAAAGTACAGGCAAGTTGTGGTGGTGGCATATCTGGCCACTGAACAGTAAGAGTTAAAGTAAGTGTGTGTGTGTGTGTGTGTGTGTGTGTGTGTGTACTTGGTAAAGTCAGGAAAGTATTCTATTCGCAGAGGAGAATAGACCTTCCTTCTCTTCTGTTACCTGAGTAATGACTATGATCTGGCTATAAACAATTTGGATTCTGAAGAGTCTTTGGTCATTTAACTCACCCTTGGGTAACTTTTATTGTGGTAACATAAATTGTACCTAATTGTTCTTTCAGCTATTCTCTGGAGCAAGTTCAAGCTTTGTATTCATTTCCATTTCAACAAATGATGGCAGAAGTTCCTAACATGGCAGTCACGACTGGACAGCAGGTGCCAGCAGTAGCTCCTAACATGGCAACCGTGACTGAACAGCAGGTGCCCGCAGACGCTCCTGCCCAGGAACCTGCACCAGGTAGTTCTTACATGGTCTCCCTTGAATGTCTCCGCCTCCAGCAGAGCAATCAGTGAACATGTGCTGTGCTCCTGCACACTGAGTGCTGCAGCAGGCACAGGATGAGTGACCAGAGACCTCACAGTATTGGCATTTAACTTGGTCCAGGCTCTCAGAGGCAGCAGACCAGTAACACAGGAGCCCCAAAAGTCACCCTATGAACAACAAAGTGGGGGAGGGCTGTGCCAGCTGAGAAGAAGTTGAGGCATGGCCCCAAACCCCTGAGTGATCGTGGAGCAGGGGAGAAGGTGGGCATGGGAGCAGATGAGGCGGTGAGGCTTATGTGGAGCCTAAGGAGTGCACACTGCTATTCCCAGAGCAGTAGGGAGCTGTTGAGAGAGTGGGAGCCAAGGAGTGACTCACATTGACCGGCATTTAAAAGTCGGTCTGGAAAGTCTAAGTGGGAAAGTCTGAGGAAGACTAGAGAGTGTGGAGAATGAGTTGGGAAGTGCTCTAGAGGTGCAGTTCCTTGGCTACAGTACATGTATTTCTTTTCTTTTCCTTTTTAAGATTAATTTTATTTTATTTTATATGAGTACATTGCAGCTGTCTTCAGACACACCAGAAGAGGGCATCAGATCCCATTATAGATGGTCGTGAGCCACCATGTGGTTGCTGGGAAGAACAAGTCAGTGTTTTTAACTGCTGAGCCATCTCTCCAGCTCGATGTGTTTCACATAGATGTTAAGAGAGAAAGAGAAACTGAAGTACCAGTTGTAGTCCCTTACATTATTATAATGATGAACTTGATGCTGAGTAACATTTTTCTTTTGGAGTAAGATTCTTTTAAAAAGGTGTGTGTGTGTGTGTGTGTGTGTGAGAGAGAGAGAGTGTGTGTTTGTTTATTCTGTTAATCTTTATGTGTGTGGTGTTTTATTTGCAAGTCTGTGAACCACTTGCATGTCTGGTACCTTCTGAGACCAGAAGAAGGTGTGGGACCCCTTAGAACTGGAGTCACAGAAGGTTGTGAGCTGCCAAGTGATGCCAGGAATCAAAACAGGTCCTCTGTGAGAGCAGCCAGTGCTCTTAACCACTGAGCCATGTCTCCAGCCCTGACAAAGGGGTTTTGTGCACAGTTCTGAAAAAGGTTTCATGGTGGATGGTACCACAGTGGCAGAAGTTCATGTGAGAGAGAATCACATCACCAGACAGGAAGCCACAGAGACAGGGAGCTGATGTTCCCTGCTAAGGGCGTTTCCACAGTTAACCTAAGGACCCCTTTCTTGGCTTCACCTCTTAATATTTCCACATCTCCCAACAAAGCTACTGTGGGACTAAGCATCAAACATAGTGGTGGGCAGACTTAAATATTATCCATAGCACTCATAGATTTCTGCCATGCAGTTGGTTGCACGAAGTGCCACACAGATGAGGAATAGGGAGGGAAGCCACATAGATTGAGGTGTTTGGGTAGCAGTAACAGCATTTATATGAGGAATGTGCTTATAGTTGCCTTATAATTCTAGGGCCACACCTAACTTATTGGCTGGGGCTGTCTCCAGCCTCGTGTTTGCAAACACTGAGAACATCTCCAGCTGCTAGTCTACGGTGGTAGAACCCTGGAAAGGAGTGACTGAAGCAACCTTCCAGGCTTGGCTGAGAAAATATATAATAGAATGGGGCCAGAGCAAACAGGAAGGCATCCAGAAAGTCAAGATGAGGTAACACAGGCTTCCCATTGAATCTGTTTCTCAGCCAAGAGTGCTTTGTGCCTCAGGGGACATTACCATCGTCAACAGACACTTTGGACTGTCAGGACTGACATTTGTTGGATAGAAATGGTGGGTGGTGTTACACACACTCGGTAATGTGGTGTTACACACATAGTTCAGCCTTAATGTCAGTCGTGTGGAGACCCTGAGAACACAGCTCTGTTCTTATCTTTGAGCAATGCTGCCAGCCCCAAGAGAGCTTGTCTTCAGTACTTTTGAGTCACTCTGAGTGTGTGGAGCAGTCTGTGCCTCATGACTTCTAAAACAAGCCATAAGCCATCTGTGTGTCTACTAGTAGAAAGTGAGTTAAAAACCTTTCCCTTTGAGGACAGAATCTGAGAATATAGATCAGGGTGACCTTCTTTACCTGCCTCCTGAATGCTTGTATTAAAGATGTGGACCACCTTGTCTGGCCTTGTTAAAAAATGTGTTTACTTAACGATTTATGTACTTAGAATACTTATAAAGTAGTATATAGATCTCTGGGAAACCAAGAACCCAAGTGACATTGTATAGAAAATCAGTCTGTGACCATCAGATGTGCCTAGGTGGGGAGAGGGATTGCGGGGAAGCTGCAGAGGAGACAGAAAATCAAGGGCATCCGTGGGATCGGGTAGCACGGGTGTTCATAGCATGACTGTTGTGGAGTTGCCTGTGATTTCTATGCTTTCTGCCACCACATTCTGGGATTCGCTGTTTCAGAAGCTCCAAAGAGAAGGAAAAGGAAACCCAGAGCAGCAGAGACCCAGGACCCAGTGGAGCCCAAAAAACCTGCCGCAGCAAAGAAATCCGGCAAGTCCACAAAGTCAAAAGAAAAGCAAGAGAAAATCACAGATGCGTTTAAAGTGAAAAGGAAAGTGGACCGTTTCAACGGCGTCTCCGAGGCTGAGCTGCTGACCAAGACTCTGCCGGACATTCTGACCTTCAATCTGGATATTGTGATTGTAAGGACTTTTGTCCTTGTTGACAACAGATAGCACCAGAGGATTAACTTTACTTAACAGTGCTTCTTTTGGGTTTTTCGAGACAGGGTTCCTCTGTATAGCAGTGGCTGTTCTGGAACTCACTTTGTAGACCAGGCTGGCCTCGAACTCAGAAATCCGCCTGCCTCTGCCTCCCGAGTGCTGGGATCAAAGGCGTGCTCTACCACACCCGGAGGGGTTTTGTTTGTTTTAGAGATTTAGGGACAGGGTTGGTTTCTCTGTAGCCCTGGCTGTCCTAAAACTCGCTCTGTAGACCAGGCTGGCCTCAAACTTAGCGACTAGTACTGGGAGTAAAGGCTGCACTACCACTTCCTGGTTATTTCCTTTTCTTTAGTTTCCTTTCCTTTTTTGGTAGAGAACTTTATTTATTTATTTATTTATTTATTTATTTTTAAGGAAAGACACAAAATAATTTAGTATAATACATAGTAGAGGGTGGGGTAGTAACAGAACAGCCTGCCATTTAGATGAATTTTGCATATGAAACAATGGAATATTTGAGTTTTTAAAGATAAAAGTATTCAATTACTTTGTTTTCTAGATTGGCATTAACCCAGGATTAATGGCTGCTTACAAAGGACACCACTACCCCGGGCCTGGAAACCACTTCTGTACGTGTCTGCTTTCTCAGAGTCACTCTGAGTGAGGTAGTTTTATTAGTAGGATTAATGGGCTGAATTCACAGTGACAAGAATTATATGAATAAGCTACACGTGT
>LR750298.1:372236-531025 GCA_902729485.2 Mus minutoides | reverse complement strand
GGGGGGGGGGGGGGGGGGGGGTTTGAGATAGTCTCTCTATGTAGTCCTGGCTATTCAGGAACTCCAATGGCTATTCAGGGCCAGGCTGGCTTAAACTTAGAAACACCTGCCTGCCTTTGCCTCCCAAGTGCTGGGATTAAAGACATGCACTACCACCTGGCCTTAATTTTTTTTGAGTGAGTGTGTGTGTGTGTGTGTGTGTGTGTGTGTGTGTGTGTGTGTGTGTACACGCACTCTGTAGATATAGTAACAATAACACACGCACTCTGTAGATATAGTAACAATAACACTTTGCTATGGCAGTGTAGACAAAAGTATTAATGTTCCCAGATTTTTGTCAGTGTTACTTTCTTAGAGAGAGAAAAAGTATTGATTATGGAGCTGGAGAGGTGGCTCAGAGGTTAATAGCATTGGCTGCTCTTTCAGCGCACCCAGGTTTGATTCCAAACTATCCCAACATAGTGTGGCTCACAACTATCTGTAGCTACAGTTCTAGAGGACCCCGTTCCCTTTCTTGGTACCAACCCCACCCTGTTCTTGTTGGTTTTGTTTTTTAATTTTTTTAAATTAATTAATTTTTTTTTGTCAATATGACACAAGCTCAGAGCACTTTGGCAAGAGGGAAGCACAACCAAGAAAGTGCCGCGACTACATTGGGCCCTGGGGCGCTTACCTGATTAGTGGTTGCTATGGGAAGGTCCAGCTCACTGTGGGTGAGCACACCCTGGGCAGGTGACCCTGAGTTGTATAAGAAAGCAGGCTGAGCAAGCCAGGAAGGAGCACCCTCCATGGCCTCTGCCTCAGCTCCTGCCTCCAGGGTCCTGCCTTGAGTGCCTGCCCTGACTTCCTTCAGTGATGGAGTGTGACCTGAGAGATGTAAGTTGAAATAAACCCATTCCTTCCCAGATCGCATTTAGTCATGGTATTTACCACAGCAATACAAACCCTAACTAAGACACACCCATACACATAAAATAGCTGAAAAGGTTCCTTAAAAGATTGTTGATTTGTGGGTATCAGTTACGTGTAAAATGCTTTGGTCTGAGACATTCTCAAAAGACAGTTTCTATAGAAGGAGAGAGCAGCAAAGGCTCATTCTTGGCTAGTGAGCTTTAAACCAGGTTCTACTACTGCATTGCTCTATGCATGCAAGTTGTCCATACATATCTTTTACCACTGCCTACTGTAGCGGTGTATGTCCTCAGACAGTACTACTTGTCTGAGAGTCAGATTGTAGGTGTTTAGGCTAAGTAATAATAATGTGCTTTTGAAATGAGCAACATGTCATGCCCATTATTTTAAAATTCTGAGAAAGTGTCTGTTTCCTCTACCCTCAAGGGATTTGAGTTTAGGTCGGAGTGGGGGTCTTAAGGGCAAAGTGGTGATGTCATCAGTTATTAGGTAAAAACGCAGTTTGAAGCTGTGTGTGCAAAGAAGGTAATAGTTTCTTGTAGGAAAATTATGATTAAAGTCAGAAATTAGCATGGACTCCAATCTGCTGTCATTGTTCAATATGGTATTTGATGAAAGTTACTAATTTTTTGTTTGTTTGTTTGTTTTGTCGAGACAGGGTTTCTCTGTGTAGCCCTGGCTGTCCTGGAACTCACTCTGTAGACCAGGCTGGCCTTGAATTCAGAAATCCGCCTGCCTCTGCCTCCCAAGTGCTGGGATTAAAGGCGTGCCCCACCACACCCGGCGAAAGTTACTCATTTTTAAGAATATTTTAAGTCTTTTATTTCCCTGCAGTTTTAGCACCATGATATAAACTACTTCATCGGGGTTTGTTTGTTTTGTCTTTTTTTTTTCCCTCGTTCTGGTCAACCTTGCTCGCTCTGGTCTGCCCCCGCTTGCTCCGGCTGGCCCCACTCACTCTCTCCAGTCCAAGGATTTGTTTATTATTAATATTCATAAGTACGCTATAGCTGACTTCAGATGCACCAGAGGAGGGCGTCAGATCTCATTACAGGTGGTTGTAAGCCACCATGTGGTTGCTGGGACTTGAACTCATCACCTTTGGAAGAGCAGTCAGGTGCTCTTACCCGCTGAGCCATCTCACCAGCCCCTGTTTTGTCTTTTGAGACAGGGTTTTTCCCTGTAGCTCTAGCTGTCCTGGAACTCACTCTGTACACGAGGCTGGCCTCGAACACAGAAATTCACCTGCCTCTGCCTCCCAAGTGCTAGGATTAAAGTCATGCGCCACCACTGCCCGGCTGTTTTGGGGGGATTTTTGTTGTTGTTTTTTAATAAAAGCCTTTCACTTTCCATGGAAGTAACAGAGTCCTCTTTGACAGGGAAGTGTCTGTTCATGTCGGGGCTGAGTGAGGTGCAACTGAATCACATGGATGACCACACCTTACCCGGGAAATACGGCATCGGATTCACCAACATGGTGGAACGGACCACACCGGGCAGCAAGGATCTGTCAAGGTAGCTATAGAACATGAGGTTTACGGTGCTGTGGGCACCTCGCACCCACTTAGGAATATTGTACGGAGCCCATCCACACCAAGATCCAAAAGTGCGTGTGACATGTGGAGAGCCGCCTAACGGCGCTCACTGCAAACACTGCTCTGTTTCTGCCCTCACCGCCTCCTCATTCACTTCCAGTAAAGAGTTCCGGGAAGGAGGGCGCATTCTGGTGCAGAAACTGCAGAAATATCAGCCACGAATAGCGGTGTTTAATGGAAAATGTAAGAATTACTTTTACATTTTTGTCTTCTCTCTATGCTCATGACAAGGGCAGTGTTAAATATGTTTGTGTTTTATTTTAGGTATTTATGAAATTTTCAGTAAAGAAGTTTTTGGAGTAAAAGTTAAGAACTTGGAATTTGGGCTTCAACCCCACAAGATCCCAGACACAGAAACTGTAAGTCTTCCGAGTGCATTTGTAAGCTGCCCAGGGGCTTCTAGTCGACTGTCCTTCCCATCTGACCCAGACAGTGTCATTTTTGTCCTAAGAGAATCCACCTGTTTTATTAAATAATTATCGGCTTAGACTTTCAGATGTAGTTAGAGTTTTATTTTAAAAGTATTTGTCAGCTAAATGTCAGAGGAACTGGCTTATACGACATTCAGAATATCATCATTGGTTACTTAGAAATTCAGACATACATATGTATAGAACGTATAAATTGGTATCCTCACCGTTAAAGTTACCTACTTCATTTGTATATTTAACCCCAGCTTAATTTTAGAGCTGAACACGTTAGACCAATAGCCACCCAGCCTGTTAGGTACTGTCACATAATCAGAGGTATCAGGGGTCAGCTTGCCTTCTCGTTTTTTAAAAACATTTCATTTATTCAGATATTTATTTATTTATTTATTTATATGCGTATGGCTGTTTTGCTTAATGTATATAACATATATCTATATACAACCACATGGCCCATGGACGCCAGAAGAGGGTATCTAATTTCATGGGACTGGAGTTATAGACAGTTGTAAGCCACCATGTGGGTGCTGGGGAATTGAACCCTGGGTCTTCTGCAAGAGCAGCCACAGCTCTTACCACTGAGTTATCTGTCTAACCTGTATAGTGATTTTCAAACTAATTTCCACAAAGTATTTGCAAACATTTGTTTCTGATTTTGGTCACTTTTTTTTTTTTTTTTTTTTTTTTTTTTTTTTTTTTTTTTTTTTTTTTTTTTTTTTTTTTTTTTTTTTTTTTTTTTTTTTTTTTTTTTTTTGTAAAGCGTAGAATTTTTGTGTGTCTTGTTTTGTTGTTGTTGTTCTGGAGATAAAACTTGCATGTTAAGCAATTCTCTACCACTTCAGCATTTTTTTATCCTCTCTCTCTGTGTGTGTGTGTGTGTGTGTGTGTGTGTGTGCCTCTCTCTCTCTCTCTCTCTCTCTCTGTGTGCCTCTGTGTGTGTGTGTGTGTGTGTGTGTGTGTGTGTGTGTGTGTGTGTGTGTGTATGCAAGGCAAGTGCTTTAGCACTGCTACCTCCCATCTGGAGGGAGGCAAGAGCAGGAACCTGGAAGCAGCCACTGCAGCAGAGATTGTGGAAGAACATTCCTAACTTGATTGCTCAGCTGTCTTTCTTATAGAACTCCGGCTCTGGGCCTGGAGAGAGGGCTTCGTGCTTACAGTCAGAGGAACCAAGTTCAGTTCCCAGCACTCTCATGGCAGCTCACCCTGTCTGTCACTCCAGTCCCAGGGATTCTGGGACCCTCACACAGATAGATATTCATCCACACAAAACACCAGTGCATATACAAATCAATAAATCTTTAAAAAAAAGACATTTAGCAAACAAACAAGCTCATCAGACTAGGGATGGCAGTACTCAACAGTTGGCTGGGCTCTCAAATATTAGCAGTTATGGAAATGCCTCCTGGGACCAGCAGGATGTCTTAGTGGGTTAAGACATTTTCTGCCAAGCCTGACAACCCCAGTTCAATCCCCAGACCCATACTGTGGAAGGAGGGAACTGACTCCCACAAGTTATCCTCCTTCTCCCACTGCCACGCACCTCAAAACTAACTAAGAAAGAGCCTCACAGACAAGGCCTCAGACTAGTTAGATCTGAGTGATTCTTCTGTTGAAGTTCCTTCTTCACAATGAGTCCAGATCTGGGTCATTTGACAGCTAAGAGGTAACTATGGCAACGGTGGCAGTTCTCTAGGCAGCCCTGCATCTGTCTTCCACTTTGTATTCTACGAAGTTGTTGATGTTGCTAGTGATTTAGCTGGAAGTGAAAACAATTTACTTTCTTCTTTTTATTCTCTCTTATTTGTGTGTGTGAAAGAGAGGGAGGAGGAGGGAGAGGCAAGCAGGGGCCTCACTGTGTGCATTCGATAAGGCTGTCCTCAAACCTATCTGCCTCTGCTAGGATTAAAGGTGTTTGCCATTATCCCTAGCCAGTCTACTGTGGATCGTTTTAGTTAAAGAATATCTTGAAAATGTGCTATTATTATATATGCTAACACCCACACATCTGCAATAATCAGTAATTTCTAAAAATCCTATAATCAAAAAATAGAAAATAATTATAATTTATGATGAAGAGGTCTCAAAACAAAATAATTGTAATATATGAAAGGAAACCAACTTAAAAATTGCCATAAATATATTAATTTCCTCACTTATATGTAGAGAACAAGAAATGACTTCTGCTCTTTGAAGGACAGTTTGTCACCAGTCGGCATGATAAATGCAAACATCTTTCTTTCCCTGCTGCCATTCACTTCTGGTATTTCATCCAGCTTCTAGGGACATTTCTAAATTAATTATGGACAGGGCTTTGTCCATAGTTTATGAGAAAAGAACTCAAAGCAAGCTACACTTGGGGATCTTAAATGCAGCTTCTTTGATTTTACGTATACACATCAAGTTATTAAGCCAAATAAAGTTCAGTTTTTCTAACCACAGTGTGAGTAGATTCAGTCAGCTGCTAACATCTCTGAAACCTTGATCCCAGCTTTGCTACGTCATGCCGTCGTCCAGCGCCAGATGTGCTCAGTTTCCCCGGGCTCAGGACAAAGTTCATTACTACATTAAGCTGAAGGACTTGAGAGACCAGCTGAAAGGCATTGAACGCAACACGGACATTCAGGAAGTGCAGTATACGTTTGACCTACAGCTTGCACAAGGTTTGTTACCATCCCCTTCCCTCCTCAGCTTCCTGTGTGTACAGAACAGAACAGAAGTCGCAGATTCAAAGCAGGAAGAAAGAAGATGGCATTGTAACCAACCGCTATGATAACAGCTTTAGTGTCTGAGCACAGGTTCCTGTACCATGGTTTCCCAGTACTCTGAGTCCAAGGAGCATCTCTCGGCCTAAAGCTGGGTGCAGTGGACTTTTCCAATTTTCACAAGCTAATTTAGTGTATGCTACAAATAACTTGAAGGACAATAGCAGATGGGGCTAGAGAGATGCCAGTGGTTGAGAGCACTTGTTGCTCTTGCTGAAGACCAGGGTTTGGTTCCCAGAATCCATTCCAGGCAATTTATAAGCACCTGTAATTCCAGTTCCAGGGCATTCATCGGGCACCTGCATGCATTTAACTCATACAGCCTCACACACTTATAAATAAAAAAATAACATTATCTTAAAAAGGAAAATAACAATAGCAAATTATATGGCTCAGCTGTCTTTGCACAGAAAATACAGCTTTTATACAACATCGGTTTCAATCCTCTTTTTCCCTCCCCACAGAGGATGCAAAGAAGATGGCTGTTAAGGAAGAAAAGTATGATCCAGGCTATGAGGCAGCGTACGGTGGCGCCTATGGTGAAAACCCATGCAATGGTGAACCTTGTGGCATTGCTTCAAATGGGCTAAGTATGTTTCCTCCAGATTCGTCCTTTCAGAGGACTGGGCTGATGGGAATAACAGAAAGAAAGAGTGATTGCTGAAGATTTAGAATACTAATATGAAAACGTAATTAAGTAACTAAAGCTCACACATATTTTTTGTTTGTTTGTTTGTTTGTTTGTTTTGGTTTTTCAAGACAGGATTTCTGTGTATCCTTGGCTGTTCTGGAACTCACTCTGTAGACCAGGCTGGCCTCGAACTCAGAAATCTGCCTGCCTCTGCCTCCCAAGTGCTGGGATTAAAGGCATGCTTAAGTCGGCTTGTAAACCAATCAACTTGTGTTTCCCTCCTTGAGAGGCAAATGATTTGTTGGCCCTCGATCTGAAAATCTAGCAATAATTTATCATTGTTTTTAAAAGCTCACTCGGTATTTTAATAATTCCCTAATGCACTTCTAAAATCTCTGAATTAGATCAGTTTAAACTTGACAGTGAACTAAGATTTATTTTTTTTTCCCTTCCCAGCAGCCCACAGTGCGGAACCGAGAGGAGAAGCAGCTCCCGGCGACGTTCCAAATGGGCAGTGGATGGCACAGTCGTTTGCAGAGCAGATCCCTTCTTTTAATAATTGTGGAATCCAAGAGCAGGAAGAAGGGAGCCACACTTAGGAAGGGTGCCTCTCAGCTCGGGCTCAGGGCTGCAGTTCTAATGCAGACGTCAGGACAGAGAACCTCAGTGTGCTAACTGAGGGGTTTTAGTATTAATAGTCTTTTACGCTAGTGGTGTAATTATATATGGAGCAGTTATATGGTAGAGTCAACTGTATGAATCTGTGTAGTTTGGAAAGAAAAAATAGGGTGTTTTGTACTTGAGTTTTGTATTTGAATTACCCATCATTCCAGCTTTTTATATACTATATTTCATTTATGAAGAAACTGGTTTTCTCTGAGGAGTCACTTTGATCTATAATTTTAAAAAAGCAACAGTCGGAATATTTATAGTTGATTCTTCACTGTGCATACCTATATATGCCCTTATCCCTTTAAATGCCTAAGAAGGGCATAGCTAGTAAGAATCAAGCTAGTGAGAGGCAGATGTGCCGTCTCTGTTGGGAGCCGACTAACCCTCCGTGGACTCGAAGCTGGAGGTGGACTCAGAACCCTCTGGGTTGCAGTCACACACAGACCCCCTTATTCTCCCAGTAGTGTGTGTGGCAGTTGCTTGGTAATAGAAACTTGATGGGGCCTGAGCCCTGCCGTTGGCCTCTGCCTCTTGTGTGTTAATCCTCTCAGAGGCAGGAGCAGGTTCCTGAGAAGGCAGTAGAATCTGGACAGTTGCCACTTCTCTGTTTTACTGAGTTCCCCATCAGTGTTCATCGCTGTTGTGATTTTATCCCTGACATGGAAAGTGCTAAGAAATGAACTTTCCAGTTAGCAACGTGATGCTGCAGGTGTTTGATAACCCTGTTTAAACTGGTGCTGTGTACATGGGATGTACAAATAACAGAACTTCTCTTGCTAGGGAAAGCTAATCATTTATCAATGATTTAAAAATTATTGTCACTGCTGTTGATTACTGTGGACTGACTGAGCCTCGTGAAAGAGCTGATTGGAGTTTGTACCTTTGTGGCTGCTCATGCATTTTCCATGGTGCTACAGACAGCCAGCCAGGGCTGGTGGCTAGGAAACGTGTGTGTTCAGCCATGCCTAGCACGCTCACTCCTGAGCACTCTCGAGTACTCTGACTTGATGCACACCCCGGGAACATGCTGGTTTGGCAGAATGAAATGCCCACCAGGGTTCTGTATGTCACAGAGGTTATGTAGCCTGTTCTGTGAATAATGAGAGAAGCAGTTTCTTGGTGGAAATTTTAACATGCCTTTAGCTGTGGCAGTGATGGGCTTTCTTTTCCTTGGGTCTGAGTCAGGCTGTGCACGAGTCATGTCATTTGGAAGGTGCACTGCTTGCTCTTTACACGGGCATTTTATGCGGGTGCTTTGAAGTGCCTTGCGTCAGGGATTAGGATCAATTGAATTATTTTTTCATGGGACTATGTAAAGCATGTAGTATTGCCTTGGTATGTAACTGTTGTAGCTTTACCATGGAGAAATACCTTTAAATTATGACTCTGGAGAGCGGCCTTGAGGACCCTCTGAGTACTTCCTGGTGCTTTTCCTTAACATGGTAAGTGAGTAGCGAGTGCGGTGTGCCCTGTACATGACAGAGTGGGATGTTTTCATTAAATAATATTGAGATTTTAAACATGCGCAAGTCTGAGCGTTTTTTTACAATAAACATTAAGAATGGCTATGCTTAATATACAGACTTCTCTAGCGGGATTTAATGGTATTCCTCCCCACTATAAACCTGAGGATGGTTTACTTTCTGTTACATGTGACTATGACAAAATCACAAAAGCTTGAATAGTTTATTTTTACAGATACTACATTTTTTAATTTATAATTTTGTAAAAGACAAAACTAGCAACCTGTTTTTAAGAAGGAAAACCCTGCGGCCAGGTGTAGTGGCCCAGGTCTTCAGTTCCAGTACTTAGGAGGCAGAGGCATACAGATCTTTGTGAGTTTGAAGTTGTGAGTTCCAAGTTATCCAGGGATATAGAGAAAGACCCTATGTTTGTTTGTTTGTATGTTTGTTTGTTTGTTTGTTTTTGAGGCAGTGTTTTTCTGTGTAGACTTGGCTGTCCTGGAACTCACTGTACAGAGCAGGCTGGCCTCGAACTCACAGAGACTAAACTCTTTCTGCCTCCTGAGTGCTGAGATTAAAGGTATGTGCCTCCACCACCCAGCTAACTTGTTTCTATTATTTCGAAAACATGTATGGATGTTTTGCCTTCCATATGTGCATCACATGCATGCCCAGTGCCTGTGAAGGCCACACAAGAATGTCAGGTCCCCTGGAGCTGCCATGTGGGTGCTGGGGATCAAAGCTGGGTCCTCTGGAAGAGCAGCCAGCACTCTCTCCAGCCAGGGAGATCCCATCTTAAAAGTAAAAACAAAAGAACTGCTCCAAAAATATCTAACTGAGAAATTAAGAGATTTTGAAATTTTTCAGATATAGTTGTCATTTAGGTTGAGACCTGGGGTACATAGCTAGACCCTGTCCCAAAACACCAAAAGAAAGGAATGAGTAGGGGCTACTCATGGCAGCCATTTGAACTTCAAGAAGTTAAGTCGTCTGTGTGGGCCACGGTTCAACTTGTACACAGTAGTTTTTGTCTCTTACATTGTAGGTCTTATATATCAGAAGAGTTGCTCTTAAAGAACAGTGTTAGAGGATACAGAGGGCCCGTTCCATTTTAACTGTATTTTAACTGTTGGAGTGTTTCATCTATTGTGATTCAGTTTAAAGATCCCTGCAGGGTCAGGAACAAACCAGCTTTCCCATAAGTCATTGTGAACACTAGGAAAGTCCCAGGGCTTATGTCTTCCATTCCAGTGGAGTAGTTTAGCTTCCTGCAGGAAGTGCTCCGAATATCTTGCATCAGGGTTCCAGCCTTTGGTGTATGCAGAGGGAAATAAATAACAGTCTGTTAGTGACGCCAATTTTATATGAAACCTTGGATACAAGTAAAAGTTTCCAGTTAACAGGAGTCACGCCTCACAGCCCCCTTGGCGATAAATGTACATAAGCCTAAGGTTATGATAGTGAAGAGACCTTAATACTGCCATTCCTCGGAGTGTTCTACAGTACTTCTAGAAGGTACAGTACTTCTAGATATAATTTATATAAAAAAATAAATATCTTCTGCTGTTGTTTTTTCCATAAACAACAATGAAACTCCATTGACTATAGAGAAAAAATGGTCAGCCAGGATCATGGCCTTGGGCTACATGTCAGTAACAATAGAATCTGGCTTTTGTCACTCCTTAGCAGCTGCAGAAGAGAAGCTGGTCGGTCACCTTAGCCTGTGGTTACAGGTACCAGCTTCCAACCAGCCTCTCCAAAGGGAGCCCGCATCTGAGAGGAGGCTCTGTGTCCCAAGAAGTCATCAGAGGGCCAACTTCACCTCAGCTCCAGGACAATGTGGAATGGCTTTAATTGATTTTATAGAATGATAGAAGGCTTTCTGTTTTGACCCTAACTTAATATGCCTTAGTGTTATTGTTTGCTTCCCACATACAAAACAAAACCAGATCACATTTCAAACTACTGCTGTGTAGACTGACTTTACATTTCTTCCCTGATTCTAAACCTTATAGAGAAAACTAGATTCTTTTCCTCAGAAAGGTTATGCCCTTTTTGCACATCAGTAGTTAGTAATTCACAAGTGTGAAACTGAGTCTGCTCGAAGATCTGTCTTTTTCCTTTTTCCATTTTGCGCACATGTCTATACTTACTACCTGTGTGCATTATAGAAAGCCAATGTTGATATCAGGTTTCTTCCTCAATTTCTCTCCAATATTGAAGCAGTGGTCTCTCACTTAAACCCAGAGCATACCGATGTGTCTGGTCTAGCTAGCCAGCTTACCCAGAGAGCCCTGTCGTAGCTGAGTGCTGGGGTTACTGGTGGCCACTAACTGCTTGTTGCCTTTTGCAAGAGTCCTGGGGATCCAAAGTGTAGTCATGCTTGCTTTGTAAGTGCTTGTATCCACTGTGCCGTATGCCCAGCCCAGCTTCATGCTACTTGTTACTGACCTCCACTTTGATGGGATTTTACATATATGGGAACAGTGAGTTTTGGCCTGGTCGCATTAAAGTGCAAGCTGTCTAAGGTCCCATGCCATCACACTCAGTAGGCTCTGTACACTGGAGCGTTGCAAGCTGTCTAAGGTCGCATGCCATCACACTCAGTAGGCTCTGTACACTGGAGCGTTGCAAGCTGTCTAAGGTCGCATGCCATCACACTCAGTAGGCTCTGTACACTGGAGCGTTGCAAGGTGGAAGTTCTATGCTAAGCATCACTCCGTATGCTTTAAATACTTTTGTTTTAAAATTTATTTTTATTTTACATGTATTGCATGAGAGTGTCAGATCCCCTGGAACTGGAATTAGAGACAGTTGGGAGCTGCCATGTGGATACTGGGGATTGAACCTGGGTCTTCTCAAAGAACAGCCAGTGCGCCTAACTATGGAGCCATCTCTCCAGCCCTAGTAGGAATCCTTTTCTTGAATCCTGGAATGCTCCCCTCTGGCAACTCAAGACACCATTTGCATTTGCAGATTCTGAGCCTGAGGGTTAAGGAGGGGAGGTGGCCAGGGTCACCCCTAGGGCTTGAAGCCCAGTAGTGTTCCCTGAGTGAGAAGTTCACTTCCCCGGCTTCCTGGAAGGACTTACCAAGGTGCCTTATGTGCCACAGTGGGTTGATGGTAGAATACTTCCCGTGAAAGACAATCAGCATGGGAGAAGTGGCCACTCCTCCTCCCAGGGAGCTGCTGTAGAGGTTTTCTCTAAGAATGGGATTAAAAAAAAAAAAAAAAAAAGCAACTTTTGGTCAGGAAACTTGTCCTAGGAGAAAAGAAGGTTTCTCTACTTTTCCCCAACTCCTATTTTTTTTTTATCAGTTTTCATTGTTAGAAACAGGGTCTCATGTAGAGCAAATTGGTCTTGAAGTCCATGTATAGCGGAGGAAAACCTGGAGTCAAGCCTGCTGTTTCCACTTCCCGTGTGCTGGGATTGTAGACATGCACCATCGCACCTTATCTCCCGTGTATATGTAGAATCACAGTATGTGGCCCAGAGCCACTGTCTCCCAATGTATGTCACCTAAGGCCACACTCTCATGTGTGTGACCTAGATTCACAATATTAATACTTGTTAATATCTTGTCACTAACTCAGGGTTTTTTAATGGTAGGCTCAGAAGATCAAATTCTGATCGTATATTATTTACAATTACATACAAGTCCAGTGGTACTGAGATACATAGGTGAAGGAGCTGGAGAGATGGCCCAACAGTTAAGAGCACCGGGACTCTTACAGAGGACCCCCAGCATCCAGATGTTGACTCTCAACCATTTGTGACTCCGGTTCCAAGAGTTCCAACACTCTCTCTGGCCTCCAAGGGTAGCAGGCATAGGCATGCGTGTGGTGCAGGCGTACATGGAGGAAGCAGAGCACCATACGCAAAGAATTAAAATTAGTTGTTTTTAAATGGGGGAACTATAATGAACAATCTAAAGATATATGATATTTTAAATTTTTAATATAAATATTTTAGATACTATAAATATTATAAATATAAAAAATAATAAAAACTGATAGGAAAGACGATGATGTGGTAGAGGTTGTCTTAGTAAATTTTTTTGTTGCTCTATTCTAAAAATCTGATAATTAAAACTCTTAAATTTTAAAAGTCACTTAATGCAAGTTCTGGGGAGAAAACTCAGTAAAGTACTTGGTGGATCTCGCCCCAGAACCCATGTGAATCCCTGCACAAGAAAGGTGGAGACAGGAAAATGGCCAGTGCCTGGCCTAATTGCTGAGCTCTGGGCCAGCAAGAGATCCTGTCTCAAAAGGAGCTGAACTGTGCTGATGAGGATGAACCCTGAAGTTATCTACACACATACCTGTGCATACACCCATACACACATGTGCAAACACATTCGCGTGCGTGCACACACAGAAAATAAGCATCAAATAAAAGTTTGTTTGTTTGTTTGTTTGTTTGTTTTAAATGCTGGCTCTATGAAATTAGCCTTAAAAGTAGATCTGTGGCCAGGTGTGATGGTACACATCTTGAATCCCAGCATATCAGAGGCAAAAGCAGCCTGGTTTCTTAGTGAGTTCCAGGTCTATAGATTAGGGCTACATAATGAGACCTCGTCTTCACACAAAAAAAGCAGTCCTGTCAAAGAAATTCAACTAAGATAAATGATCTCCCCCCCCCAGTGGAAAAGATTCAAGCCACATTATTAAGCAACTTGTTGGGAAGAAGAAAGGGCACGGATTCCTCGTCTCAATTTCTCAGATTTCTGTCATCTGGGGAAAGATTGTCCCCAAGCTCCTTTTCTTGGTTAACAGATTCTGTGAGAGTCTGACCTCGGGTATCTTGTTTTGTGTTAATTCCTGAGCTACACAAAGATGAGCCGAGCCACTTGTTCCCAGCTGGGAACAACGGTGGCGAGAAACCTGCACACGTACTCCACATTCTTCTGCATCCACTTTTCCAGCTGTTTGGTGATGCGCTGGTTTTTCCATTCAGTCATGTTGGCAACAATCACACCAGGATTGAATGAGCAGGTGCTGGGGCTGATGCCAAGGTCCTTTATGGTCTTCTTCCGGTAGTCCAGATAGCCCATGTATGTGTTCTGCAAAAGAACAGGGTGGAATCTTCTGTTTAGGGAAAAGGGTTTATGTTCTTGAAGCTGTTGCGCACTATCTCTGGGCTTCCTACTGCCCACTGACAGCTTTCTGCCTGCCTTTGGTGGGTTTTGTTGTGTGAACAGGGTCTCACTTTGAAGCTCTGATCATCCTGGAACTCACTATGTAGACCAGGCTGGCCTCAAATTTACAGAGATCTGCCGCTGCCTTTCCAGTGCTGGAATTAAAGGCATGTGCCACCATGCCCAGCATATGTTTAAAGGGGTGTGTGTGTGTGTGTGTGTGTGTGTGTGTGTGTGTGTGTGTGTGCGCGCACACGCATTACATGTTTAGAAATCAAAGGACAACTTAGAAGGTTGGTTTATTTTGGGTTCAGGTCAGACATCCAGGACAAGTGCTTTTACCCACCGAGCTATCTCACTCTCCATTGCTGGCGTTACCTCCTTTCCAGCCTCTGAATGCTGGTTGCCCTGCTCAGTCCCAGTGAATGCTGGTTGCCCTGCTCAGTCCCAGTGAATGCTGGGTGCCCTGCTCAGTCCCAGTGAGTGCTGGGTGCCCTGCTCAGTCCCAGCACCTGCTACTTGCTTGTCTGACTCCACTGACAACCTTTCTGCTTCAGGGCCCTACATTCCATCTGTGTGACAGCTCTGACCTCTCTAGCCTTCCAACTGCCACTTCTGCCTGTTGGTGTTGCCTTCTTGATGCTTAAGCAGCTCCAATAGTATAACAGGCTGAGAAAGAAATTAGGGAAATGACACCCTTCACAGTAGTCACAAATAATATAAAATACTTTGGTGTGACTCTAACCAAACAAGTGAAAGACCTGTACAACAAGAATGTCAGGTCTTTGAAGAAAGAAATCAAAGAAGACCTCAGAAGATGGAAAGATCTCCCATGTTTATGGATTGGCAGGATTAATATAGTAAAAATGGCCATCTTGCTGAAAGCAATCTACAGATTCAATGCAATCCCCATCAAAATTCCAACTCAATTCTTCATAGAGTTAGAGCAATTCTCAAATTCATTTGGAATAACATTAAAACCCAGGATAGCGAAAACTATTTTCAACAATAAAAGAACTTCTGGTGGAATCACCATGCCTGACTTCAAGCTGTACTACAGAGCAATTGGGTTAAAAAAAAATGCTTGGTTCATTAACAGGCAAGTATATCAATGAAATAGAATTGAAGACCCAGAAATGAACCCAAACACCTATGGTCATTTGATCTTTGACAAAGAAGCTAAAACCATCCTGTGAAAAAAGCATCTTCAACAAATGGTGCTGGTTCAAGTGGCAGTCAACATGTAGAAGAATGAAAATTGATCCATTCTTACCTCCCTGTACAAAGCTCAAGTCCAAGTGGATCAAGGACCTCCACATAAAACCAGATACACTGAATCTAATACAAGAGAAAGTGGGGAAAAGTCTAGAACACATGGGCACAGGGGGCAAGTTCCTGAACAGAACACCAATGGCTTATACTCTAAGATCAAGAATTGACAAATGAGACCTCATAAAATTGCAAAGCTTCTGTAAAGTCTAGGACACGGTCAATAGGACAAAACGGCAACCAACAGATTAAGGGAAAAAAATCTTTACCAATCCTACATCTGGTAGAGGGCTAATATCCAATATATACAAAGAACTCAAGAAGTTAGACTTCAGAGAACACAATAACCCTATTAAAAAATGGGGAATAGCTGGGCAGTGGTGACCCATGCCTTTAATCCCAGCACTTGGGAGGCAGAGGCAGGTGGATTTCTGAGTTTGAGGCAGCCTGGTCTACAGTGAGTCCCAAGACCAGGACAGCCAGAGCTATACAGGAAACCCTGTGACAAAAAAGGGGGGCAAGGGACAGAGCTAAACAGAGTTCTCAACTAAGGAAACTCAAATAGCTGAGAAGCACCTAAAGAAATGTTCCATATCCTTAGTCATCAGGAAAATGCAAATCAAATCAACAAAGATTCTACCTCACATCAGACAGAATGGCTAAGATCAAAAACTCAGGTGACAGTGAAAGATCCTGAGAAAATGTAACAGGTCTCAAAGACCCCGAAACTGGGAAAGAGATTTCATTAGTAGTAGAAAGCCTTTACATAGCTAAATATAATAGCCTGAACATTTCTTGAATCTGTGTGCTTGCCCCTACTGTTCTTTGAATGCATGTATTTGCCAACTGCTATAGCTCACTGCCAAGAGTTTGTGGGTTAGTTGATGGATTCAGATGCAGCTCACTGCCAAGTGTTTATGGTAAGAATTTCACTTTGCACCTGTGCACCTGAGCATAAAAATCCTCCGTGTACCCATTTCTTCTGTAGAAAGAATGGATATTGTCAGATATTGTCAAATCAGAAAAATCCCCTACTCCCTCCTCCTCCTTCTCTCCCTCTTGAGGAACCATAAAAACCGGGTCCTCTTTTCCCTCAGGGTCGACTCCTCTATCCACTTCCGGGATATGAGTCGTCCCCAGAGCTCTGGCTTTCCCTGAATAAAGCCTCATGTGATTTGCAGCAAGCCTGGTCTTCTGTGAGTTCTTGGGGGATTCGCCAATATCCCGTGACTTGAGTGGAGGTCTCCCTACGGGGGTCCTTTCAACAGCAGATGCTGGCAAGGATGTGGAGAAAGAAGAACACTCCTCCGTTGCTGGTGGGATTGCAGGCTGGTACAACTACTCTGGAAATCAGTCTGATAGTTCCTCAAGAAATTGGACATAGTATTACCTGACGACCAAGCTATACTACTCCTGGGCATATTCCCAGAAGATGCTTCAACATGAAATAAGGACACATGCACCACTTTGTTCATAGCAGCCATATTTATAATGGCCAGAAGCTGGAAACAAACCAGATGTCCCTCAACAGAGGAATGGATATAGAAAATGTAGTACATTTACACAATGGAATACTTCTCAGCTATTAAAAACAATGAATTCATGAAATTCTTAGGCAAATGGATAAAACTTGAAAATATCCTGAGTGAGGTAACTCAGTCACAAAATAACACACATGGTATGTACTCACTGATAAGTGGATATTAGCCCAAAAGTTCAGAATATCCAAACAGACCATATGAAGCCCAACAAGAAGGAAGACAAAAGTGTGGGTGCTTCACTGCTTCTTAGAAGGATGAACTAAATACTCACAAGAGGAAATATTGAGACAAAGTGTGGAGCAGAGACTGAAGGAAAGGCTATCCAGATACTGCCACACCTGGGGATCCATGCCCTATACAGTCACCAAAGGACTTTGTGGATGCCGGGGAGGTTGCTGGGGAGGTGCTAGCTGACATGAACCTGAAATGGTTGTCTCCTGAGAGGCTCTGCCAGAGCCTGACAGAGGTGGAAGCTCACAGCCAACCATTGAACTGAGCGCAGGGTCCCCAATGGAGGAGTTGGAGAAGGGCCTGAAGGAGCTGAGGAGTTTTGCAGCCCTATGGAGGGAGCAGCAGTATCAACCGGCCAAATCCCCCAGAGCTCCCGGGGACTGGACCACCAGCCAAAGAATACACATGGAGGGACCTGTGGCTTTGGCCTAGTATGTGGCAGAGGATGGCCTTGTTGGACATCGGTGGGAGGAGAAGCCCTTGGGTCTGAGGGTATTCAATGTCCCAGTGTAGGGGAATATCGGGGCAGGAAGATGGGAGTGGGTGGGGGGGAGCACCCTCATAGAGGCAGGGGGAGGAGGAATGGGATAGGGGGTTTCCTAAGGGGAGACCTGTAAAGGGGAAAACACTTGAAATGTAAATAAGAAAATATCCAATAATAATAATAAAAAAAAGCTCCAACAGGCAGATTGTATGGAGTCCTATCTTAAAGCTGGCTCCCTGCCAATCCTGCTTCAGTAGATAGTATCTGTATCCTTGTTAAGCAGAAGCACAGTCATTAGGCCGTCCTTAGCTCCTCCCCATCCAAATCTGTGGATAAATCCTGTTGTCCCAGCTTTAAAATACCTCCTGACACCAGCTAGCCTGAGCACTCAGTGTGGTCTTCCTCTTCCTGCCCACAAAGAGTTTCTTATTGCTCCCCTGAGAGCAATTTCATTTTTATCTTGCATGCATGCATGAGTGTTTTGCCTGCATGTATGTATATGTACCGTGTGTGTGCCTGGTGCCCAAGGAAGCTAGAGAGGGCATTGGGTCCCCTGGAACTGGAGTCACATAAAGATGTGAGTCTCAATGTACTGGGAACCAAACCCCTCCCAGCCTGCGGTGAGGCTCAGTGTTCCAGCTTTAGAGCATTCTCTACACGTCGGACATCTCACAGCATCCCACTGTATCTCACAAACACAGGAGAGTAGACATCATCTGTGCCATGCTGCAGATTAGAAAATCGAGACTCGACAGGGTTTCAGAAATTGTCCTGAGTGGGTGGGAGAATGGAACCCCCATACCATCCCCATCTCCTGGTAGTTCCCACTGGCTTTGGATGGGTGGATTGTGATAATTTGGACAAAGGGCCAGAGAAGAAGCATGAAGATATGATTCTATGATGGCATGCCCACCTGTAGTCCCACAAGTCGGTGGATGTCTTGAGCAGAGGGTAAATCACAGTCATCTGAGAAGGCTGCTGCATGGCCCAGAGCCAAGGTGGTGTCATACAGTTCCTGGATATCGCCTGCATTTGGAAGTATCAGCAAATAGAACACAAGTATCTCAGGACTAGACAGAACCATCCCTTAATTCCTAACTTCAGTAGAGCAAAGGTGCTAGGCTCCTATTTTCCCATGGCATTGCAGTGTTCTTAAGAACGTTTCAACTGGAGAGATGGCTCAGTGGTTTAAGAGTACTGTCTGCTCTTCCAGAGGACCTGGGTTCAATTTCCAGCACCCACATGGCAGCTCACAACTGTTTGTAACTCCAGTTCCAAGGGATCAGATATCTTCATACCAATGCACATAAAATAAAGTTAAATAAATCATTAAAAAAAAAAAAAAAAAGGAGCCAGGCAGCAGTGACACGTGCCTTTAATCCCAGCACTTCGGAGGCAGATTTCTGAGTTTGAGGCCAGCCTGGTCTACAGAGTGGTTTCCAGGACAGCCAAGGCTATACAGAGAAACCTTACCTAAGGGGGAAAAAAATGAAAAAGCAAAAACCAGCTCACTCATGTCTATCGAGGGAGCCACTTGAAACATTCAGATGGGTGTTGATCAGGTCTATTGCTTATGCTATTTGCATGTGGAAGAGAACACAACACGCACACATGCAACCACATGCTCTCAGTGCCGCCTTACCTCTGCATGTTTAGGACTGCAGAGGTGCTACATAGAAAATTACTGCAGACTTGGCAATCAGAGAGGGGGCCCTCAGAAGCCACTAGATTATCCAGGGAAGTATCAAACCCTGCTTTCAAAATATGCCCACTGTTTGTTTGTTTGTTTGTTTGTTTGTTTTGGTCTTTGGGTTTAAGGCAGGGTTTCTCTGTGTAGCTCTAGATGTCCTGGAACTCACTCCATAGCCAGGCTGGCCTTGAACTCAAAGATCCATCTGCCCTTGCCTCCAGAATACTACCACTGTCCAGCTTCAAAATATGCTTAGTTTTACAACAATGCTGTATTCCCTTTATAAAGTGTTTGAAGTCACTAGGTAGCTAGCGACGTGGGAAGTGAAAAGATAAGTCGTTTTGTTTGGCAGCTGTGCCTTTTCATGGCTGTCTGTAGTCAGGGAGCATACCTTGTACAATGACATCATCGTCCAAATAGATCACTTTCTCATGCTGGTGGACAAGCAGAGGGAGATAAAACCGAACAAAGTTCAGCTGCGAAGACAGAGAGACCGTGTGGTAGGGAAGGGCACATAACTGAAGGTTGCACGGCACTTGCAAGTAAGCTTTGACCGTGCCTGTTTAGCCTGTGTGTGTGGAATAGTATAAAACAGGCTAAAGTGAAGCCTCACCTAGCTTCTTAGCACCTGATCCTCTAGGCTCTGGGGATGAGACCAGGCTGGCCCAGAGAATCTCTCTTTCATTCAGGCCCTCACTCACTGAAGCAGCACCCACTTCCCATTCAGGGACAGCTTCAGTGCGAGTCCCCAAAACTCCCTAGTCAGTCTTTTAGGGTACAGACTTCCAGCTTTCTCTACCTTCCATCAGTTAGATTAACTCATAGCTTTAATATTCACACACACACACACACACACACACCAGCAATAAGCCCAGACCTTAACTTCTTGCTCCAGAAAACGGTCAGAGCAACACAAGCTTGTAGGGTTTTCATTAGTGGCATTCAGCTATCATAAGCAACTGAGAGTAAGTGGCTGAGATTAGGGAAGGGTGGTGGTGTCACAGACAGAGGCTTTAGAAGCTAATCGGAAAGGAAGGATTTAAATAAACTGCATATAGCAGGTGGCCAGTCTACAAAATTGCCATCAGGAACTGCTCTTGGACTGGAAAGATGGTTCAGCGGGTAAACATGAGGAACTGAGTTCGAATCCCCAGTATCCACATGAAAAGATGAGCAAGGCACACTTATATGAAACCCTGGGGATGGCAAGTTGGGGCTGGAAGGAGGAGTGAGGAACTAGGGGGACATTGGAGAAAGGCTCGCTTGGGCTCACTGACACAAGCATATAACACACACACACACACACACACACACACACACACACGCACGCACGCACGCACACACACACACACACACGCACACACACACACACACACACACACACACACACACCTGCTCTTCATGAAGGAGACAGACTCTGTGTGGGCACTCTTGCAAGAAAAATGAGCCCCAGCACTAGGAAAAGGACTGGCTTCTCCTCAAACATGTTGTGGCCAACACCAAGGCACATAGCTGTCATGCTGCTGGCTTTCCTTGGCTTCCGGAAGAATCAGAGCTAACCAATGATTAAGCAGAGAAGATACAAGAGCGGAGGTGTTTGGGATGATTTTACTGACCTCACGACTCCGCCTTCCTCCAGCTCCCACCTGTAGCCCTTCTTCACGCACACAATACGTAGTCTCCATTTTTATGCCTCAATTCTTTCCAGTAGATTCATTATGCTTATATAAACCCTCTTAGAACCTTCCTGGAGTAGGTGGCTGCTGAGTTAAAAATAAGCAGAGCTTTGTGGAGATCTAGCACACTGGGGACTAAAATATCCTATGTGCACATCAGATGGCTAGGGCTCTACAGGAAATGTGGATGCAGGACTGTCCCTGCTGTCCCCACTGTGTGCGTGACTCTATACTCACGGGCTGGAGCAGCTCAGGCCTCGATGAGTCTGGTCTAATCTTCCCCTTGAGGACTATAGGGTTGAACTCCACAATCTTGAAGTTTATTTCTCTCAGTTTAGAATGTTCAATCCATTTTCTAAAGAGATAACAGAAAACTTCAGGTACATGTTTCGAATCTTTCCTGGATTTAATCTGCATATCCCTCCCGGGGTTTGTCTGCTCCGGGAAAGTTACAGTTAGGTGTATGTAGGCATCATTTCCATGTTATAAAGCCTTCTGATTGCTTTGCCATCTGACCTCACTTCCAATATCTCCTCCTCTTCACCCTCGATCTCATAACTCATTCTGCAAAGGAAATGAACAAGGTAGTAATAACTGAGTTGAGTTCTACATTCAAAATCCGCAGGAAACTAGAGCAACAAGATGGGGTCCTTCCTCAGCAAATAGCATCTGCACTTGCCAGAGCAACTGCCACATGCTCCTGCTGAGACGCTGTGGCGGGGTGTGTGTGTGTGCGTGTGTGTGTGTGTGTGTGTGTGTGTGTGTGTGTGTGTGCCCACCCTCTGACAGTCTTCCGCTCCCTCCCACTCTGTCTCTCACCCCTCCTCCTACCCCCTTCCGCCTGTCTTTCTTCCTCCACCACCCTCTCCCCTTCAGCACTCAGTCTCACAGGGTGTCTATCTTTCATCTGATTCATTATGACATTCCTGGTAGAAATCATCTCCAAACAAAGTTGGCGGCCACTCAAGCCACAGACGGCAACATTTGCAGCTGATTGCAAATTGGCAGGAAAGGGCTAGGGGTAGGTAGCTTGGTGGCAGAGTTCTTGCCACTGCTTGGGGGAACGTGGTAGTTGCCACAGAAGTATGTTTGCTTGTGGCGATCTACAGAGATGAACTGTGGGTTCAGACCTTCTACTTTTATGTTTTGGCTCAATGAGAACAGGTTTCAAAATATTTAAACACTGGGGGAGGAGGGACCAGCTAGAACTAAAGACGCCCAGTTTGTTGACTGTATTGCTATGAGTTGTGTGATCTATTCTCTTTTGACTGGTTGGTTAGTTGGCTGGCTGGTTAGTTGGCTGGTTGGTTAGTTGCCTGGTTGGTTAGTTGGTTGGTTATTTGACTAGTTTGTTTATTTGGGATAAGGTCTCACCGCGAAGCCTAGTCTGCTCTCTAATTTGCATCCTTTCTTCCCCAGCTTCTCGAGTACAGGAGTACAGGTGCTGGCTCTTGGTGGTGCTGCTTTTACAGAACTGTGGATGGAATCCTGGGCCTTAGTGCCCATTCATATTTTATATTCATTTTCCTACTAGGCTTACAATTTTTAAAATGTTTGCAACAGTTCCTCATTATAAGCCATCCTTCTTACTAATCTATTTTAGAACTAATTCCATTCACTGTTCTTCTTTATCCAGAAGTTCTTGTGTTACACAGGCAAGTCTGTCAGCTTTTCTTTTTTCTTTTCCTAATTCCTGGGCTCAGGGAGGTACTGTCCAGACCAAGATCATACAGTTATCCTGCATGTCTAAAACACATTTAAAATTTGATTTTTCAGTTGTTTTCTTCTTACTCTAATTCCTATTCATTTTTTAGTATGACCTGTTATAGGAAAAACAAGCTCCAAATTATAATATGATCTATAAATTTTAATTACTGTAAGTTTGTAGTTCAAACATCACAGGTCATGTTTGGTTCAGTGGGAGAGCATGTACTTAGTCTGTGTGAAATGTGGATTAAGTTTCTAGCACCTTTCCCCAAAAATACAGTTAGTGAGGATGCTTAAGAAATAATAATATTCCATTAAGAAAATAGAGGGGAGTGCTAGAGAGATGGCTCAGTGGTTAAGAGCACTGACTGCTCAGTGGTTAAGAGCACTGACTGCTCCTCCTTCTGAGTTCAATTCTCAGCAACTACATAGTGGTTCATAATGATCTATAATGGGATCTGACGCCCCCTTCTGGTGTGTCAGAAGGCAGCTACAGTGTATTCATGTACATAAAATAAATTTTTTTAAAAAGTAAAGAAAAGTCGGGTGTGGTGGCGCACGCCTTTAATTCCAGCACTCTGGAGGCAGAGGCAGGCGGATCNTTCTGAGTTCAATTCTCAGCAACTACATAGTGGTTCATAATGATCTATAATGGGATCTGACGCCCCCTTCTGGTGTGTCAGAAGGCAGCTACAGTGTATTCATGTACATAAAATAAATTTTTTTAAAAAGTAAAGAAAAGTCGGGTGTGGTGGCGCACGCCTTTAATTCCAGCACTCTGGAGGCAGAGGCAGGCGGATCTCTGAGTTCGAGGCCAGCCTGGTCTACAGAGTGAGTTCCAGGACAAGCCAAGGCTACAAGGAGAAACCCTGTCTCGAAAAAACAAACAAACAAAAAAAGTAAAGAAAATAGAGGAAGAAGAAGAGGAGGAAAAAGAAGAAGAGGAGAAAGAAGAGGAAGAGGAGGAAGAGAAGAATAAGAACAACAAGAAGAAAGAAGATGAGGAAGGAAGAAGAGAAAAAGGAGGAAGAAGAGGAGGAAGAGGAAGAAGAAAAGGAGGAGGAAGAGGAGGAGGAGGAAGAGGAGAGATGACTATCTAAAGAAAAAAAGAAGATTAGAAGAAAATAGAACATTAAAAAAATCACATTATAGAAACTACCGTATTCGAGGCAGAGTGCTCCGTAGCCCCACGACATAGAACACAAGGTTAGCATCAGTGTTGCTGTAGATGCTGTTGATGGCCGCCATGGCTGCACCCATTCTCCCTGCGGCTGCACAGATCACCACTGGAATCTCCTCTTCCATGTCCTCGGGGGACTCAGAATCAACATCTGGAATGATTGAAATCAATGACTCAGAACTCAAGGAACTTCACCGGAGAGCAGTCTCTAACTCCTGGTCACGTGCAGTCTCTCCTCCATCCCTCTGGCCAACCACTAAATCTGTTTTTCCCCAGATTCCCTTGCTGCAAAATGTGATCGAGTTGGACAAATAGGATGTTCTTTTAAGTTATTTGTGCATCTACAGAACCTGCAGGCTAGACGAATGCTAAATGCCTTCCTCCTTCCGCCGGAATGCTGACGAGTTGCGAAGAGGCAGAGAGCCTTTCTTAGATACCTAGAACATCAGAATCGTAGTGTGCGCGCGTGATTTTGATCTGCAGGGCTGTGGGATCCGAGGATCAGGTTCTCATGGGAAGACAGGGTGAACTTCTTCTGCGTCTCTATTATTTCAGGATTCTTGTTCAGAAGCTAGTCCACAGCATCACACACATACAGGGCAAACACACAAGGAAGGGCAGAGCCTCACGGGCCCAGCAGCCCTTAACTCCCCAGGTCAGAACCTGTCTGCTTGTACTGCTATGGTTTTTCTGTTGCTCTCCATCCCTTAGTCAAGTTTCCCAAATGTTAACAGCAAGAAAACGAGCTAACAAAAGGGCGTGACCAGTGCTTACAACAAATAACTGACCATCCTTTAGCATCAGAACTAAACCACGGTTGCTACCAAGTGATATTTTGGTGCCAGAATGCAACCTACGTTGTGAAGAATGGTAACCAGGCTATGTATACCTGGTTTTTATTATGTTTGACCTCTCTTCGCAGGCAGTTTTATAAAACCTCTCTCACTTAAGTCCAAGGTAGCTGTAGCTGATATGTAATTCAATAAACACTTACTGAAACACATTACTAGGTGTGTTTTGTAAATGGCCTCTCTGTTTCTTTTTATTTGTTATTTTTTCTGTCTACTTCTGTTTCTCCTACTAGAAAAATTTTTTCATGATCTAGTTCCCTACTTGAGAAAATCTCATACTATACTTTGAAGGGGGAATAATATAAAATTCTTAGCTGGGTGTGTTGGGTACACGTGGAGGCAGAAGTAGGTAGACCTCTAGAGTTTGAGGCCAGCCAGGGCTGCATAGCAAGGCATATACATACACATATATGTGCAAATGATTTCTGGTATTTGAGCCCAATGTGACACATACATAGCCACAAGTTTATCTGTGTCTATTTGTGAAAATATTAAGGCTGGAGATGGCTCAGCGGTTAGGAGCACTGACTGCTCTCCCAGAGGTCCTGAGTTCAATTTCCAGCAACCACATGGTGGCCGACAACCATCTGTAATGGGATCTGATGCCTCTTCTGGTATATCCGAAGACAGAGACAGTGTACTCATATAAATAAAATAAATCTTAAAAAAAAAAAAGAAAAGAAAATATAAGTGATTTTAATTTTGTTTGTGTTTATTTTTTTCAAATTCACTAAGTGACCACGAATTATTTTTTTATAAAGAAAATAATGTTTGGGGCACAGCATCTCATGCAGCCCAGGCCAGCCTTGAGTTTCTGATCGTCTTGCTCCCACTTTTCAAGTTGTGAGATCACTGCACGCAGTTTTAAAAAGCAAAACAAAACCCCGACTTGTTTACGGATTGTTCCTCTAGAGGCAAGCTGTCACCATGCGGCCACGTGAGGTGATCTAACTAACATACAGGCTTGGCTGTGCGGATCACCGCTGGCAGTTCTTCAGCAATACCAAACTCCTCGTGATTTCCTCAACACCAGGTGGCGCACGCTCTCTTATCTGTCTTTACACATGCTGTTCCTGCTGTCTGGAATCACTCTGCTCTTCGAGGTTAAATATCAAGTATCCATCCCAGCTGCGTACTGACATCCACCGTGCAGGGTACAGGGTTCTGGGTGCCTGCTGTGGCTGGATTCGTTAGCCACACTGTTCATTTGTCCATTCCTATTGCCTGGGAACACCACGAGGGCAAAGGCGGCCGCGTACTTGTCTCTATCCTCTGCTTCTGTCCTAAGGACCCGCACCAGATGGATGCCTTGGTCAGTTATCCCTATTTCTGCAACTGCAGAACCTATTTTTGTGCCTGATTTTCCATCAGACTGTGAGCATGTTGAGTCACTCTGCCAAGCCTGGCTCCCTGGAAGTGCGTGGTGAAAATCTGCTGTGAAGAGCCGAGCTGAGGCATGAAGTGGCCCTAGAGCCCAGAGCCCTCCTGGATGTTTGAGGAGACAGGAAGATAGGAGAGTGGAAAGGCATGGGTAAAACCTGGAACAGAAATCTGTCAGTCTCTGACTCCTGAGTGCTATGATTAAAAGTTCGCTCCTCTATGTCTGGCTATGTGGCGCACGCCTTTAATCCCAGCACTCGGGAGGCAGGGGCAGGCAGGGTGTCCAGTGTCTTCCTCTACATATCTCCAAGTTACTGTTTAGGGGCAGGGTCTCTCACTGAACTGAAGGCTTGCCATTTTGGCTAGGCTGGTTGGGCAGAGAGCTCTTGAGAGCCACCTGTCTCTGCCCCTTCAACACTTAGGTTACGGGTACCCATAGCCACGCCTGGCTTTTGATATGGCTTCTGGGGATGTGAATTTGGGTTCTCAAGCTTGCAGAGTGTGGTCTCTTGAATGAGAATGGCCCCATAGGCTTGTATATTTGAGTGTTTGGTTTCAAGTTGGCAGGCTATTTAGGAAGGATTAGATGGTGTAGCCTTATTGGAGGAGGCGTGTCTCTGTTTGGGATAGGTTTTGAGGATTGGAACGCCCATGTGCAGCACGGCTCCACCAGGCACAGTCTTTCTCTGCCTCCATTAGGTGACTAAAATGTAAGCACTCAGCTCCAGCTCCAGTGCCAAGCTTTCTGCCTCGTGATCCCACCATGGTGATCATGAACTGAGCCTCTGAAACGGTAAACAAACCCTCAATTAAATGATTCTTCTCAAAAGGTGTTCTAGTTATGGCGTCTCTTTACAGCCATAGATCGGTAACTAAGACACAGAGCACGCACTCTCACCCACTGAGCCTTCTCTCTAGCCCCCAGGTATACAGGATTTTAAAACCAAAATTCAATCGTACTTTTCAGTAACTTGTTTCTCCATTTAGCATATATAGGAATCTCTCCTTGACAACTCTGGTTTTTTTAAAAGATTTATTTATTTATTTATTTTATGTATATAAGTACATTGTAGCTGCATTCTGATATAACAGAAGAGGGCATTTGATATCACTTGACAGATGGTTGTGAGCCACCATGTGGTTGCTGGGAATTGAACTCAGGATCCCTGGAAGAGCAGTCAGTGCTCTTAACCATCGAGTCATCTCTCCAGCCCCCTCCAGACACTCTTGATCCCAACACACATATTTTAAATTATTTTAAATGATGTGTGTATAATTTCATGTGTAACCAGATAAAAACACTGCCATTGTAAGAACAGAGACAGTTTTGCTCACTAGTGTTCCTAGGCCCTAGGAATTTGGCTTTAATGATTTACTTATTTTTATTTTATGTGCGTTGGTGTTTTGCCTACATGTATGTCTATGTGAGTGTAGGAAGCCGCACCTGGGCTTCCCTGCAGCAGCGAATGCCGCTGCAACTGGGCCTCCCCAGCGAACGCCTCCGTAACCAGGCTCCAGCACTTGTCCGCACTCTGACCGGCAAAGCCGCCCGGCTCCGAGAGGCCCCGCCTCCGAGAATCCCCGGGCTCCGAGAAGCCCCGGCTCTGAGAAGCCCTGGGCTCTGAGAAGTCCTGGCTCTGAGAAGCCCTGGGCTCTCAGAAGTCCTGGCTCTGAGAAGCCCTGGGCTCCGAGAAGCCCCGGCTCCATAAAGCCTTCCATCCAGTGATAGCCCTCCGGCCCTCTGCCATTACAAGATGGTGGAGGACCGGCCGGCTGTCAGGGAAGAGAGCCTAGTGCGCATGCGCAGCTCTCTCCTCAGGCCCTCCTCAGGCAGTAGCCCCGCCCGAAGGGAAAATATGCTAATGAGGCACTGCTTGTCGTACCAATGAAGGGAAAATATGCTAATGGATGTGGCTTGTGGCACCAATGAATGGGCCACATGCAAATGAGGTATGGCTTGGTGCACCAATCAGCAACCACTATGACACCCCTCCCCCTTCCCTGGGAGTGTATAAAAGCAGCAGCTCTGCTGCTGTCCAGAGTCCTGGGAATCAACTATCAAGGTGCTCCTGAATAAAGCTGACTGAGAAGATTCCGGTGGTGGCGTGACTTTCTTGCTGGTCGGCGGAGGCAGGGAGGCGCGCCGCATGTGAGGATGTTGGATCCCCTGGAACCGAATTTACAGACACTAGTGTGCTGCCTTGTGGTTGCTGGGAATTGAACCCAGGTCCTCTGGGCAAGCAGCCAGTGCTCTTAACCACTGAGCTGCCTCTCTAGCCAGGTATTTGGCTTTAAAAACAGAAACGTGAACCAGACTTTTGTGGCACAAACTTATAAGCCTGGTTAGTGCTTGAGAGATGGAGGCAGAAGGATCAAGGGTTCAGGGCCATGATCAGAGAAATAGCAAGTCCGAGGCCAGCCTGGGATGTGTAATGTATTCTTTCAAGAAAATTTAATTTAATTTAAAAATTAAGGAAAATATTATTAATTTTAATTATTTCATTATTAATTTTAAAAAGTTTTTTAAAATGTGATGAAAACATCCAACACACTAAAATATTAACTACTTTGCTGGTGGCAGAACATCTATAGGTAATATTTTTATATAGTTTCCATAATTAGACAGTATCTCTTGGACTAATATGAAAATTAATTTAAAAGGTAAACAACATGCTAAAAGTTTTTTCATTTTTGTAGGGTTGATTTTTGTGTGTAAATTGGGTTAGTAAGGGTGCTATCTCACTGCATTCACCCAGGATGAGGCCATAGGGTCAGCTAAAGGTCATGTGTGTGTGTGTGTGTGTCTGTCTGTCTGTCTGTCTGCCACTCTCTTCATCACTGAGCCTCTCCCCAGCCCTCTAAAGGGGAGTTTTTATGTTGAGCTGTTGGGATCCATTTCCATACTAATAGACTGGATCAGTAAGAGGAGGGGAGGGGCAGTTCTCATCAGCACAATGTGGAGAGGGTCAGCAGTCCCTCAGGACTGGGCTCAAAACCAAGAGTCCTGACATGAACTCGGGGTGTATGAGAAACGCTGATCCCCAGGCTCACACCATCTGTGATGCCCCCGGATAGTATCTACTGATGAGGTTTTGCCCTGTTCATTTGAGACAGAGTATCCCTCAATCCTCCTACCTCAACCTCCAGGTGCTGGGATCACAAGTGTGCGTAACACATTCAGCCCAGGTGTGTTCTAACAGGTCTTCTATGTGACTTTTACATGCGCTATGGTTTGAACCTTACCAATCATTACGTAGCATAACCCAATTGCTGCTCTAGGGAACATAGTCTATAGGCTGGCTCTTAGGAGTTAACCACATTGTCATTTGCCACTGAACCCAGTCTGTGAAGAAACCCAATGGAAACCCATAGAGACCACCTTCTTAGGGTCCTGTCTTGACAGACTCCACGCTTGCTCACCTGCCTTGTCCTTAAGCACAGCTCCCTTCCGGACTTTCTTGTACAGAATCCCACAGAGTGTCAGGACCAGAAGCAGCAGCAGCACTAGATTGACTGAAACAAAAGGGGAAGCATATCAAAGTTTCAAAGCACAGGAGGGGAAATCCTGAATGGCAGTGTGGACAGCCATGCAGAGGACATGGGGCAGTCTGTAGTAATGCGTCGACCTGGTGCACTGCGGTCGGGCTCCTCAGAGTGCGAGGAGGACCCAGAGCTAACCCAGGCAGTCTGATGGCAGAGGCCTCAAACTCAGTCACTCCAGGAGGCTGCCTTGCATGAATATTTCATCCATCTTGCAAACAGCATCATTTCTAGAATGCCTTCTGTTAATTCAAATGCCACTCGAGGATATGCCTCGAATCCTGGCTCCAGGTAAGGGTCACAGCGCTTCTAGTTCTGGCCTCCCTCCGGTCCATGCTTATCTTGCTTTTGGGATGATGCAGTGCAGCAGTTTTTGAGTACGGAACACACATTCCTGGCTGTTGGTAAAAGGACTGGGGACATGTGTGTTCCGAGTTAAGCAACATTCAAATCATGTGTGAAAAAGCCAGTCTCTGATCTCAGCGTTGCAGGCACGCAACACAAGCTACTCAAAACTGAACATTCTTCTAATCAAATATATTTTACAAATCATCTTCTTTTTTATGGCAGGAGGTAGATATTTTTTCCATTTACAGAAAGGATAGAAACTTTGTATTACAAAACATGCCTGTGAATATTAAGCACAGGTGAACTTAAAGAAGACCTTTACAGCAATGTGGAACACAGAAAACACACAAATGTCAAAAAGCTGGGAGATGTGACTTTGCCATGGGGTAAGCATGAGTGTGAAGTGAGAGACACTCTGAGAGAGTCAGATATGTGACCCAGGTCTGTGGCCACACACTCAGAAGGCAAAGGCAGAGGATCAGAGTGAGTCCCAGCCAGCCTAAGCTACATTGTAACTCTTGTGGGGAAGGGAAGGAGATGGGTCAGATTGTCACCGCCAGTTCTGCAAATTTAGGCAGGTTACCTAACTTCCCTGAGTCTCTGTGGGCATCTCTGATACCAATAAAAATAATAAAAAGTTAAACTAAACTATTTTTCTAAAAGTAATTATGATAAGTATTGGCTTATGTTAGTTTATTTTTTAACTCTCAGGCTTTTGGGTTCGTATTTGTAAAAAAAAAAAAAACAACCTAAAACCAATAAACAAACAAATAAAAATAGACCTTTACAAATGCTTAGGCATGAATGAAAATACTTATTTAGAGTGAGAACATAATTGTAATCACAGGTTTTTAAAAAATATATATGATCTACAAAATAAAATGGATTTACCACCAAAATGGCAAGTCAATTTCTAACCAAAATCTCAGCAAAATCCCACAGGAATCATCCTCAAGTGACAAATGATCACTTAGGAAATGATCTATGAAAAGCACACACACACATACACACTCATACACACTCACAAACAAACATACATACACACTCACACATACACATACTCATATATATATACATGTATACACATATATAAATATTCATACACACATACATACATACTCATATACATACATATACACACATACATATATATATATATACATACATACACATACACATTCACAAAAATACACACATATACACTCATATACACACACACTCACACACACACACACACACACACACACATAGCACACATCATCAAAACACTCCTCCAAAACATCTTTCTTCATAGTAATTCTTAAGTTCAATTCTTACCTTTCCGTAGAAAAGCCATGTGTATCCACCTGGATAACAAGGACCTATGGATTGAAGAGTAAAAAGTCATTTAAAACAAATCAATGCATTAAAACCTGCATCTTCTCTGGAAATCTGGTTTGCTATAAGTATGTATGCTGTAAGTGTGTGTGCTGTATGTGTGTATGCTGTAAGTGTGTGTGCTGTAAGTGTGTGTGCTATAAGTGTGTGCGCTGTAAGTGTGTGTGCTGTAAGTGTGTGTGCTGTGTGTGTGCTGTGTGTGCGCTGTAAATGTGTGTGCTGCAAGTGTGTGTGCTGTAAGCATGTGTGCTGTAAGTGTGTGTGCTGTAAGTGTGTGTGCTGTCAGTGTGTATGCTGTAAGTGTGTGTGCTGTAAGCGTGTGTGCTGTCTGTGTATGCTGTAAGTGTGTGTCAGTCATTACTGTTCTGGATCTAGAATTTTGGTAAGAAAATAAATATTTCTTAAATGTTGTCTTAGTTTTCTTTCTTTCTTTCTTTCTTTCTTTCTTTCTTTCTTTCTTTCTTTCTTTTTTTTTGTGACTGGAGAGACAGCCATGGTGCTGGGAACTGAACTTTTATATTTTTGGTTGTAAGCCTAACCTTTAACTGTTGAGCCATCTCTCCAGCTCTAAAGATTTATTTTATATATATGATTACACTGTAGCTGTCTTCAGACACCCCAGAAGAAGGCATCTGATCCTATTACAGATAGTTGTGAACCACCTTGTGGTTGCTGGGAATTGAACTCAGGACCTCTGAAAGAGCAGTCTGTGCTCTTAACCGCCAAACCATCCTCCAGCCCTTGTCTTAGCTTCTTGTTGCTATAAAAAATACCTTTCAGTGACAAAGGCAACTTAAGAGAGAAATTCTTTCCTTTGGCTCAGAGTTCTAGGGTATAGCCCATCACAGCAAGAGAGTCAAGGCAGCAAGAGCTTGAAGCAGACAGTCACATCACACGCACAATCAGGAAGCAGAGAGTGAGGAATACTTACCTAGCCTAGGGAATGGTACCACCCACAGAGAGCAGGTCTTTCCACCACTGTTAACATAATGGAGCTATCCCACAGTATGCCCATAGGCCCATTTCCCACATGATTCTATATTGCATTCAGTTTACAATCGATCTAATGTCACACATGTACAGCCTATTTCAAGAGTGATTATTCTGCAGGGCGTGGTGGCACACGCCTTTAATCCCAGCACTTGGGATGCAGAGGCAGGCGGATTTCTGAGTTCAAGGCCAGCGTGGTCTAGTGAGTTCCAGGACAGCCAGGGCTATACAGAGAAACCCTGTCTCTAAAAACCAAAAAAAAAAAAAAGTGATTATTCTGGTTGAACAAATGAGTCCAAATAGATGATCCTTTCTCTATTTCAGTGTTTGTTTGTTTGTGTCAATCCCTTTCCAGTAGAGAAAATGGGACTATATAAAAATGTCTAGTAGAGAAAATGGGACTATATAAAAATGTCATTTTAAAAAGTCTCTTTATTAGAATGAGGAGCAAAATACCCATGGAAGAGTTACAGAGACAAAGTTTGGAGCTGAGACGAAAGAATGGACATCCAGAGATTGCCCTACCCAGGGATTCTTCCCATAGTCAGCCACTAAACACAGACACTTGCATATGCCAGCAAGATTTTGCTGAAAGGACCCTGATATAGCTGTCTCTTGTGAGACTATGCCAGTGCCTGGCAAACACAGAAGTGGATGCTCATAGTCAACTATTGGATGGAACACAGGGCTCCCAATGGAGGAGCTAGAGAAAGTACACAAGGAGCTGAAGGGGTCTACAACCCTATAGGTGGAACAACAATATGAACTAACCAGTACCCCCAGAGCTTGTGTCTCTAGCTGCATATGTAGAAGATGGCCTAGTAGGCCATCAATGGGAGTAGAGGACCTTGGTATTGTGAAGATTATATGCCAAAGTACAGGGGAATGCCAGGGCCAAGAAGTGGGAGTGGGTGGGTAGGGGAGCAGGGTGGGGGGAGGGTATGGGGACTTTCGGGATAGCATTTGAAATGTAAAGGAAGAAAATATCTAATAAAAATTTGAAAAAAAAAGTCTCTTTAATCTATAATACATAACCCATACCTGTCTTCTTTAATAAAGAAGTGTTTCCATTGTCTGGATTTCCCTGTGGGAACAGACCATCCTTGAGTATGCAAACTTCGCACCCAATTTGACTGTTCATTCATCACTAAAAGCCCAGCGTGAGATGTGCTGGGGATACAGTGTTGAATAAGATAGTCCTGATATCCATCCTCACAGAGCCTTCACACCAGTGAGGAAATCAGATGTTGAGACATTGCTGATAAAATGGCTGGAGCTAAGTGCAGAAAAAAGGATTGGAGTCCGTGCTGAGAACAGAGAGCAGAGAATGGTGCCGGGATGAAGAGTAACAGGAGTGAGGATTATAGTGAAAGATCCTGAGAAAATGTAACAGGTCTCAAAGACCCCGAAACTGGGAAAGAGATTTCATTATTAGTAGAAAGCCTTTACATAGCTAAATATAATAGCCTGAACATTTCTTGAATCTGTGTGCTTGCCCCAACTGTTCTTTGAATGCATGTATTTGCCAACTGCTATAGCTCACTGCCAAGAGTTTGTGGGTTAGTTGATGGATTGAGATGCAGCTCACTGCCAAGTGTTTGTAGTAAGAATTTCACTTTGCACCTGTGCACCCGAGCATAAAAATCTTCCATGTACCCATTTCTTCTGTAGAAAGAATGGATATTGTCAGATCAGAAAAATCCCCTACTCCCTCCTCCTCCTTCTCTCCCTCTTGAGGAACCATAAAAACCGGGTCCTCTTTTCCCTCAGGGTCGATTCCTCTATCCATTTCCGGGATATGAGTCGTCCCCAGAGCTCTGGCTTTCCCCGAATAAAGCCTCATGTAATTTGCATCAAGCCTGGTCTTCTGTGAGTTCTTGGGGGGGTTGCCAATATCCCGTGACTTGAGTGGAGGTCTCCCTACGGGAGTCCTTTCAATAGCAGGAAGGAGGCTCCAGAGAGGCCACCCTGAGAAGGAAGATAGGCAGGAGTCAAAACAAGGGCACACCAGGCAAAGGGAACCAAACGTGCAAAGACCCTGAGTGTTCTGGGAACAGCAAAGTCAGTGTGCACACCACGGAGGAATAAGTGGCAAGGGGGTTGGCGGGGTTAGAGAATGACAAAGAGGACAGATCCTGTGATACTGGTGTGTTACCACGGCCATCAGACCACATTAAAGCCTCTGAACGGATTCCCCAGGGTGCAGGGGAGATGGTTCTGCAAGTGCTTGCTGCACATGCGTGAGACTATGCAATCACATTCTCTGTACCAACGTATCTGGCTATGTGTCTGAAATCCCCTTGTTGGGAGACAGAGACAGGCGGAGCTCACTGGCTCGCCAGCCTATCTGGAATGCCAGGCTTGTGGTTCATTGAGGGACCCTGTCTCAGGGCAGAGAGGGAGAGTGATGGAAGCCACCTGAAGTCCTCCTCTGACCTCTATACAAGTGCGTATGGGTGCATGCACCTGCACACACACACACACACACACACACACACACACACACACACACACTAACTTAAAATATAAATACTCCTAAGGAAAGAGATGGAAAGAGAGTGGAAACCCAAGGTCATACCCAATGGGCCAACACTCTTTCAAGCTTGCTGCTTTCCCTTCAGATTCTCAGACAGTGCAAGCATGTAGCGGTGGGAATCAACCCTCTTTCAGTTGCCGGGAAATCCCCTGGAAGAAAACATTGTCTTGTTTATAGAAGGACTTAGTGATATTTCCAGTGTTTTATGGTTGTGAATAGTGCTTCTATAAACACTTGGGCACAGGTTTTTGTGGGAGTGTGAGGGTAAATACCCCAAAGTGTCGAGGCTGAATCATTTGGTCGCTATATGCTTAGCTTTCTAGGAGACTGCCTGTCATCAGGTATCATAGGCACAGGCCAGCAAAGGGAACAGAGACGGTGGACAGGGGTTTGGAAGCCCCGTGAGAGCGCGCACAGTGCCAAAGACACACAGAGACCAGCCGCAGGGAGGGAGACAGATCGGCTTTACTTGGTGCCATCCAAAGCTTACATAGCTTTGGGGCAGGGGGTGTAGAAACGTCAAGGATGGACAAAGATTTGAAGGGTATGGGAATGTGGCATTAGCATTAAGAAGCATTTCGGGAATCTCGGTGCTAGCTGAATGGATTCTTATCTGGAGGAAGGAAGTTGAACTCATAATCTTAACCATGACAACTTGACATTCTACAGATAGAAGCCTGTGGGCTTGTGAACTCCCTGGACAAGGTCAGAGAAGGGGAAGCCTAGCCAGTGAAGGAAGCCTCCCTTATACACTGAGCTCAGAAGGCTATCTGGTCAATAGTAGACCTTAATTAACAGAGTTTCCCCACAACCACAAATGTGTCTCCTGAGTGGGAACACTTGCGCTGTGCGTTGCTGCAGGCAAGGTAAGAGTCGCTGTGCTCTTCAGCACTTGTTATTACAGCTGTCACTTCAACCACTGTGATGGTTTGTATATCCTTGGACCAGGGAGTGGCACCATTTGGAGGTGTTGCCTTGTTGGAATAGGTGTGACCTGGTTGGAATAGGTGTGTCACTGTGGGTGTGGGCATAAGATCTTCACCCTAGTAGCCTGGAAATCAGTCTTCCACTAGCAGCCTTTGGATGAAGATGTAGAACTCTCAGCCCCTCCTGCACCATGCCTGCCTGGATGCTGCCATGATCTTACCTTGATGGTGATGGACTGAACCTCTGAATCTGTAAGCCATCCCCAATTAAATGTTGCTTTTTATAAGACTTGCCTTGGACATGGTGTCTGTTCACAGCAGTAAAACCCTAAGACAACCATCTAACACAGACATGGCTTTCTTTTGAATTTCCCCATGAGCATCCCTTACTGATCATCTTTTAATTTATTTTTTTACCACATTCAGATACAGAAGTTTCTGTTTAAATCTTTTCACACTATTTTTAAAAGGTTATTGCCTTGATTTTTGAATTTTCAAAGTCACTTATACATTCTGAAGACAAGTCCCTTGTTGGATATGTGCTTTGCAAATACTGTTCTTCCATATGTAGCTTCTTTTCACACTCTGGCTGAGTTTTGCTATTCAGTGTCTTGCTATGTAGCCAAGGCTGGCCCCCATCTTGGAGTCCTCTTGCATTAGCTTGCAGAATATTGACATCACACATGCATACCACCACATCCAGCCTGATTTTTTTTTCTGGAGACATGGTCTCATGTAGCCCAGGCTAGCCTTGAACTCTGCTCTTCTCACCTCCTCCTGAGTGCCAGGATTACAGGCGTGCTTTATTATGCCTGGTTTTATTTGGTGCTAGAGATAGAACCTGGAGCCTCTTGAACGCTAAACAGGCGCTCTACAAGCTGAGCTACACCTTCACCCAAATCCAGACAAACTCATTACTTGTATTTTTTAGCTTAATGTTTTAATTGATTATGGAGGTTTTACATAATGCACCCCATCTCATTCACTTCCCAGTCATCTTGGGTTCACCCCCAACCCTTATGACCAAACCCAAAACAAAAGAAGAAAGAAAAATATCAAGTCCAATTTGTATTGCCCACATACTCACTGGAGCATGGTTAAACTCCCAGTGGCCAGCCCCCTCGGCCCCCCACCCTGCCCACCCTCCAAGGGTCTCTCAGGCCCCTGGGAGCTGCCCTGCGGTGGTGGAAGCTGCCCTGCAGTGATGGGAGCTGCCCTGCAGTGGTGGGAACTGCCCCTCAGTGGTGGGAGCTGCCCCACAGTGGTGGGAGCTGCCCTACAGTGGTGGGAACTGCCCCTCAGTGGTGGGAGCTGCCCCGCAGTGGTGGGAGCTGCCCTGCAGTGGTAGGAGCTTCCCTGCAGTGGTAGGTGCTGCCCTGCAGTGGTAGGAGCTGCTCTGCAGTGATGGGAGCTGCCCTGCAGTGGTGGGAGCTGCCCTGCAGTGGTGGGAGCTGTGTCAACTTCATTCCCAGCCATGCTTCAGGTTTCCATCCTCCATGCTGATGGCTTGTTCCTGGATCTGGTTCTGCAGCATCTGCTCCTCCACCTGCTTCAGCAGCTTGTGGATGGGGTGGACCGACTCGAATCACTGGATCTGGGCCAAGATGGCAGCCAAGTTGGTCAGCCCATGCATGTGGAGGGTCTTCCAGCCCGCTGCCCATGCTGAGTAAGCCTCCTTTTTTTCTTTATGAACTCTGCTGCGATGTTATATCTAAGACTTTGGCCTAATCCAAAGTCGAGGTGACTTTCTTTTTGAGCTCTCTAATAATTCTATAATTTAATATTTATATTTTAAGTTCATTTGAAAAGATAGCATGATGAATAAGTTAAATTCTGTTTTGTTTGTTGTTTTGTTTTGTCTTAACTAGATGGAGAGTTGGTTTTTCTAGGGTTATTTGTTAAAAAGTCTTTTCTTCCCATCCAGCAGTGGTGGCATACACCTTTAATCTCAGTACTTGGGAGGCCGTGGCGGGCAGATCTCTGAGTTCTGAGGCCGGCTTGGTCTACAGAGCGAGTTCCAGGACAGCCAAGGTTATGTGCAGAGAAACCGTGTTTTGGAAAAAAGAGGAGGAGGAGGTGGAGAAGGAGGAGGAGGAGGAGGAGGAGGAGGAGGAGGAGGAGGAGGAGGAGGAGGAGGAGGAAGAGGAAGAGAAGGAGAAGGAGAAGGAGAAGGAGAAGGAGAAGGAGAAGGAGAAGGAGAAGGAGAAGGAGAAGGAGAAGGAGGAGAAAGAAAACTAAGTTTGTTTTTTCCTATGGGGTTGAATTTTTAATTTAATGTTTTTCAACAATGAATTGTGTCCTCTCAGAAAGCAAGAGAGTCCACAGAGCTTTGGGATTCTTCTACACTTGGCATAATAATGGCCACAGATCCAGACAGCTATGCCTGGTTAAAAAGTAAGATGTATTTTTCAAACAAAGTCACAATAATAGGGCTGGGGAGATGGCTTGGTATCACATGACTAGCTGGGTGTGTTGCATGTGTGCCAGTACCTCCCACAATGTCCGCATGCAGACACAGGAGGGTCACTTGGGCTTGTTGGCTACCCAGTCTAGCTCTTCGTTCAATGGGAGACCTTATCTCAAAGGAATAACATGGGTGGTGATAAAACAAGATACCCAATACCTTTTTAGGCCTCCTGGTGCAACCCCAGTGCACCTACCAAACACACAGACCCTCCCACAATCACCTTGAAATGTCTTCAGATGTACCAATGTCAAGAGGACAAGAAAGGGCTGAATCACCATGAAAAGGTTTCAGTTAAACATGTCCCCTAATTCAAGTCCAATCACCTCACAGTCTTTTTATGTGCTTTTTTTTTTTACACACTGAATTGGAGAATAGCTTAGTTAGGGTTACTATTATGTTGATGAAACTCCATGACCAAAGAAAAGCTTATAAAAGAAAGCACTTAATTGGGGACTTGTTTATAGTTTCAGAGGTGAGTTCATTATCATCACTGTGGGGACCCTGGCAGCATCCAAGCTGACAAGCTTAGATATGGATCTTTGAGCTTCATATCCTGATCCACAAACAGGAGGCTGAGACACCCAACTTGGTGTGGGATTCTGGAACCTCAAAGCCCACCCCAAAGTGACACTCAGGGCTGCTTTCCAGACTCCAGAACTGAACTGAGACTCTGAATTAAGATACCACAGGGCTTTGAAGCCTGAGATCCACAGGCATCTGTGCCGAGTCATTTCACGAATCAGGATTTAGGGATAGGGGATTTCCTTAGGAACATGCCTTTGTTGTACACTTGTCTTGCTTCCATTGGTTGGAGTATTCAACTGTAGCAGGGGACTCCTTTGGTCTAACATTCATGTCTTAACTTGTCAATCAGGATGTCAGTTACCATGGACATGTCTTTTTCTACCACATAATGTAGGATGTTAATTCCCAGGGAGGTCTTGGGAACTTAAACTTTATTCAACCCCTTTTCAAAATGAAAGTCTTATTCCCAACAGCTTCTGATATTGGTTCAGGTGTCTCTCTTATGTTGGGGTCTATCCCAGGGGCAGTTTAATCAAAGCAAAAACCATAAAAGCTCATACACAGGTGCAGGAACTGCTGCCTGGTGGTTGGTTCAGGTCCAAGCTTATTGTGGCTAACTACACAGAGCAGTTCTACTAACTTCTATTGTGATAGGTTTCCAAGAACACTAAAACACAGAGCATCCTAGTAACAGCAGTGACAGGATATGAGAAAGTTTCCTCAGGAACAACACAGAATGGGAGACTAGACAGGTAGCAGTTGCCTAGGCCTTGACACTCTCTAATGTCTAACCCTTGAGAGGAACCTCTGACCTTGATATTTGACTGAAGGATGCAGACAACACAGAGTGAGCTTCAGGAACCAGCAGCCGAGACTCCATCAGTGGAGGAGGATGGGCAGTGATCTGGGCAGCTCTCATCCCCAGGGACTTGAGGCGAGTCTTTAATTTACTATAAATATCCCACCACACTATCACTTTAATTTTCCCTGGCCTCTCCTGCATACCCGGGGGCTCAGCATGCACATGGGTGGCCCTCCCTCACCCTTACTGAAACGGCACATTAGGTAGGGTTTTCTGAGATAGGTTTCAGGTCTTTTTTTTTTTTTTTTTTTTTAATAAATCCATTTATAACTCTAAGTGATGCCAATTTATTTAACTTTTGGGGAAAATGTCATCTCAGAATGGCCTCTGGCCACATGGTTACTCCTCTTGGTAAAGGAAACCATGTGGTACCTTGGGAGAAACTGAGTCCATAGTTCCTGAAGAAAGTTTCCTTCCTGAGCATCTCAACTTAAGCCAACACATATCCCCCTTACCCCAGAACTGTTTGAACAAGGTTAGTTTTTTCTCTTCTCTTCTCTTCTCTTCTCTTCTCTTCTCTTCTCTTCTCTTCTCTTCTCTTCTTTTTTTTTTCCTTTCTTTTCTTTTTCCTCTGTCTGAGACAGGCAGTAAAACTGGCTGCCCTGGAACTCACTATATAGAGCAGGCTGGCCCGGAACTCACAGAGATCCGTCTGCCTCTGCCTCCTGAGTGCTGGGACTAAAGGTGTGTGCCACTATGCTTGGCTAGGTTCAACTGCTTGCAGATACTTTGTTGTGTCCAATATGGGGTGTGTGTGGTGGGGGTGGGGGTCATTTGGGTCCATGGCTTCTTTCAATTCTCACAATTCTTTTTCAAGCGGAGATACAACTCTCTGTTCTTTAAGTGAGGAAATATGGCTCAGGGACCCCAGGACACAACATATCTTGCCTTTAGAATTCTCCCCACAGCTCCTGCTTCAAGATTCTGAGGTTTCTTATTCTGTTTGTTCTACAGCCTCCCATCAAATGTCAGCGTCACACACTTGGTCAGTGGCAGAACAGGTATTGACCATTGCACTAACCTCAAGGTTCTGAAATTCTCTCTAAGGGCCAATTTAATTCTACCCAGAGCCAGTGATTTTGGCATCAGGGTCATGGACTTTACTATGATGACATTTCACTGTACACATGTAAGGTGAGCCAAGTTACTGTGACTATGAGATCCAACTAGTTAACTATCAAGGGCTGGCTTGGCTGCAAAAGGGGCTCATCTTTCCTTATCAGGCTGCCAACTCTGAGATCTCCATAAGGTGAACCAAGCAACTTCAGAAAATTAGCACTGGCATATGTAATAGGAAGGCCCGACAATGAGTCAAGGAGGAGGAATGGTCCTGAAGCAGATGGAGTGTAGGAAGCCCTAAGCCACGTGGCATCTCTTTGAGATGCAGAGCACACCCACGTGGAGTCTGCTTTATGGAAAGCAGGTGGCATGTGCCTCTGTAATAGAATGCTTGCCTGGCATGTGTAAGGTTCGGCTTGAAGCATTTGGGGGAATGGGGCATGTTCAAATTGTACCCTCCTCACCTTACAATTTCATCTCCTCTCTGATAACATGGCCTCATGGGCCTCAAAATCCCAGTGGCAAATACAATGGAAATTCTCCAGTCATAGGACCAAAATAGAGATGTTTCTCCAAGATGCCTGGCATGCTGCTAGGTTAGAAGGGAGTCTTGCAGTTCAATGAGGCAAGGTTCAAATCCTGGCTCCATCATACATAAGACTCCTGCCCTAGGAAAGTTGAGATTCCCTCACCTGCACAGTGCCTATGAGATCGCTTTGCAACCTCCACACTTAATAACTAACTCAAGGGAAAAATAAACCTGGACAATTTAGTGAGAGGTTGTTGGGAAACAAGATTTTCCCAGTCTTGAAATAGCAAGATTAGTTATTAATTGCAAGAGGGATTTCTCAAGAATTGTGGTGGAAAACCCCATCATAACAAAGTGAACAAGCTTATAGTCATCAGCAGCATAACAAATGAGACTTGTGTCCCAGGATGTGAGGGAAACGAGGATTCTGTCAAAAGTAGGGCACGGCCAAGTCCGAATTGTGCTTCATTCTGAATTGTCTGGGCCTCTTCGAATATGTGGCTGTCTTGAAAGAAAACTAAAGGGCTGACTGCTGTTCAGTGAGTACAGTGTTCTTGTCAAGTTGCCTTCTAAATACTTACATTTCTGCCCACTGACCGGCCTGCTGTCCGCTTCGGCCAGAGAGGCTTGTTTTGCAGTGAGTAACAGCCAGACTCACAATATGTCAGATCACTGGGAGCAGGCGATTGCTGAGAACTCAGCCATATGGACAGTTATATAACCCACTCCAAGCTCAAGGAACACCATGGCAGAGGCGGGTGGGAAGAACCTAGAGCCACAGGAAGGAGCAGAGTATTGTAGAACACTGTCTTCCAGGAGGCCCAGGACCTTCACACACTTGAACCCACAGAAGCTGTGACTAGCTGGATTAAGACCTGCACAAGATTGGTCCTGTCAACGTTCTGGAATGGACAGGGGAGGGAATCAGAAGGTCTCACAGCTCCTTTGAGGTTTATAGAGAAGGAGTGAGTGGAGAGGGGTCAAGAAGAGGTTAAAAAGAATCTTGGGGCTATAGAGACCACTTGGTGATAAAGAATGGACTGAATCAGAGTTAGGTCCCCAGCTCTCATATTGGGCAGCTCATTCCTGTAACTCTGGCCCAGGGCATCCAAAGCCTCCTGCACTCACACGCACATCATTGCCAACCCATCCAATCCCACAGCCATGAAATTAAATAAAAAATAAATCTTTAAAAAATATTGGCACATCTCTAGAGTCTTGACAATGAGATTAAATGAATGGCTCTTGATGGCATATTTAAAACCAGTGATAAACTTTATTATTGGAAAAAGTAAGGAAATACCATTGCACTGATGTTACATTTCCTCAGTGGGTAAACTATATGGTTCCATAGGAATATATCCTTGAACACAGGAGATACATACATATATGTAGGGTGAAGGGGTCGGATGTTATAAAGCATGTAGAAAGGAAGAGACGGAGACAGGAAATTATGACAGGCACTAAGGATGAGCCAAGTCCCTAAATAAGTGCTCACTATACTGGTTCTGTAACACTTTCATAAATTAATATTTTATCTAAGCAAAAAGATCACAGAATCACTCTCTAAAATCACAGACCACTCTAAACATTATGTGACAATAGCAGAAGCCTCATTAATATAAGGCACTGGCAGGTCCTAGGGAAATCATTCTGCCTGTCTAGAGCCCTTCCATTACAAGTAAAGCTGACAACTCTATTAGATTTGGAACTTTATATGAATCACCACCCTTCAATGAAATTAACTGGGATTAAAAGACTCAATCTCGTCAGGATGTCCATAAGTACCAGTCAAAGGAATCTGCAGATTCATTCCAGCTTTAGAAGGAATCAAAAGAATTATCCTAAAATTCACACAGTGGTACTGGTGCCCAGTGTAGCCAAAACATTCCTGAACAAGAACTAAGTGTCACACTCCCTAATGTCAAATTACATTCCAAGCAGTGTGACGCTGGCATAGAAACAGATGCAGAGAGGTGCCACACAGCAGAGGTGTCAACAATAGACATACACACAAAGTCAACTAATTCTCCACAAAGGTACCAACAATACCTAACGGGGAGAGTGTCAGTGACCAGTCACTGTCAGTCAAAAAGTCTCACTGCTCACCTGCTGGAGATAAAAATAACAGATGTAAAGGTGGAAGGAGAGGATGGACCCCATAGAGTTGCCTCTGACCTTTATTGGCAGGCACGTTCAGTGGTTAGAGGCACTTAATGCTCTTGCAGGGAACCTCAGCTGCTAGCACCCACAGGGCAAGTCCAAGAGCTCTAGGTCCAGGTGATCCAGTGCCCTCTTCTGGCCCCCACTGGCACTGCATTTACATACTACACCACATATACACATAGGCAAAACACTCATAGACGCAATCTAAAACTAAATCTGCCAAGTGTAGTGGTGCACACCTTTAGTCCCAGCACTTAGGAGACAGAGGCAGGCTGATTTATGTGAGTTTGAGGCCAGCCTGGTCTACACAGCTAGTTCCAGGACAGCCAGGGCTATAAACCAAAAATAACGTTGAAGAGATGGCTCTGTGGTCCCCAGTTAATGGCACTGTTTGGTTGGTTTAGGATCTATGGCCTTGTTGGGGAAAGTATGTTACTGGGGGCAGGCTTTCAGGTCCAAACCTTATGGCATTCCCAGTGTGGTCTTTCAGCTTTGTTCTGTGGCTTGTACTCAAGATATGACCTCTCCACTTGTGTTCCTGTTGTCATACCTGCCACTTGCTGCCATTGTGACCTCTAAAACCCTCTGGACATAAGGCCCAAATAAACTCTTTCTTCGACAAGTTGCCTTGCCTGTGGTGTTTTATCACAGCAACAGAACAGTAGCTGATACACTCTGCAAGAGCAACATATGCTGTAAACACTTAGCCATCCCAACAGCCCCTGTGGTAATTGTCAGCTTGACAGGATTTAGAAATCATCTACGAGGCACACCTCTGGTGTGAAGGTGTTTCCCCGAGAGGTTTAATTGAGGTAGAAACACTCACTCTGGTAGTGGCACCACCCCATGGGCCAGGGCCCCAGAGCAGAAGGCGGAGCTTCAATTCATCAGATTCGTCACTCTTGGCTGCCTAAAGGCACAGTCTCATCCCACTGTCTTGTCTTTTCTGCCAAGTGTCCCATTAACCAAAACAACCCATTCTTCCTTGAATGTTTTTTGTCTCATGGCACGAAAAGTAACACTGGGCACAGTCTATGAGGAGACTGTCTGGGCTATCAAGGTTCCTGATATTACCTTCATTACCCCTGCCCCCACCTTCAGTATGCACACGTTCAGTTCCACTGTCCCCATATCTTTAGCTCTTGCCACCTGAACCCCAACATGAGCGTGGTGGGACATCCCAATCTTTGGTTACCTTTCTTCTCCCTTACCTTCCTCCTGAGGAACTACCACATTTTAAACATTCACAGTTTCAAATACTACTTACATGGCAACTTCATTCACATCTCTGTCCCCAGCTCAAGCCTCTCATAGGGCCTCCATACTCCTAAATCTCACTGGACACGGCATCGCTGCCCAAAGGCATCTACATATTCCAGTTTGAGCTTCTGATATTTTTCCCACACAGCACACATCTCCTATAGTCTTTCCCAAACCAGTTATCCACAGCCTCATTTCTTTAATTGTCCCAACAAAGGAGCAGACTGGATGTTATTTCCCATCTCTCTCTGTATCTACACAAACACTGACACACAGTTCTCTTTCTTCTGCTTTCAGAATACACCCAGAATTATCGACACCTCCAGGGCCTCTGCCTTGACACTATCTTTTGACTGCACTACATTGCCTTATCTCCCTTCAACAAGTTTACAGCCAAGCAGCTGTGGTGAGCCTGGGAAGGTGTGACTTAAACTATTGCGCTGGGTGCTCCGCGCTGGTCAAAACCATTCCTGCCATTCCAGATTTCTCTAAGAGAAATCCTCCCAGGAGATCTCACATGAGCACCTTGGGCTTCTTACCAGACAAACTCCAGCCTCAGAGTCCCTCCACCACCCTGAATCTGGCACTAAGCCTCCCCCCCTCCCCGTTCTTCATCTCCTCAGTAGCTATCTCTACTGGCTACTATATAACTAGGCTTCCCTGGTGTGGTGGTTTGAATATGCTTGGCCCAGAAAGTAGCACTATTATAATAGGTCCGGCCTTGTTGGAGGAAGTGTGTCACTGTGGGGATAAGCTTTGAGACCCTCCCCCTCGCTGCCTGGAAACCAGTTTTCTGTTTGCTTTTGGAACAAGATGTAGAACTCTCAGCTCCTCCAGCACCATGCCTGCCTGAATGCTGCCATGCTTCCTGCCATGATGATAATGGACTGAACCTCAGAACCAGTAATCCAGCCCCAGTGAAATGTTGTCCTTTATAAGAGTTGCTTTGGTCATGGTGTCTCTTCACAGCAATAAAAACTCTAATTAAGAAACCTGGTTACTGTTCCCCAAAATAATACATCAGAAGCCTCACACAAGTTGGGACATTTGTCTCTTTGTTCATAGTCATGTGTTCATCACCTAGCAATATAATCTCTCAAGAATAGGCCAAGATGACTGTGCAGCCTTGTAGCAGGACAACCACAAACACTGTGTGTTCATCATGAAATCAGCACCCCAGCATTGCAGAGACACCTTTGGACCCTGGCATCTTCTAGTTCTTGTGCCTACACTGGCCCTAATGGGTCACACCTCCTAACTGGTCCTTATGTCTCCCTCCCATCCTACTTTACCTCAGCCCCTTATTGACTCTGCAGTTGCCTCCCACCCAGCCTTCCTGTCCCCACTCCTGCCTTCCTGTCCCCACTCCTGCCTTCCCCAGTCAGTCATTGACACAACTGCCACATGAACTTTTTTATTATTTAATATAAAGTCACTGTGAAACACATGAAGTTTCGGCAGGCTCTTTTTTTTTCTTTTCTTTGCTTCACTTGAAACAATTCAAGTTTACAAAAGTTAAAAGAGTAAAATACCCGTGGGCTCCTCACCAGCTTGCTGGCATGCTGTCACATGTGCTCAACTGCAGTGCATACACACGTACTTTGAAGATGCACACATTGTGTAACATCACCCTTAAATATCTTAGCATGTCTCCTTTATATTTTGTTTTGTTTGTTGCGACTAGGTTTCTCCATATAAAACCCAGCTCAGCCTGCCTCTTTTAAAAGTGAGGGTAGGGTAAGGGCTGGGGAAATGGTTCAGTGCTTAAGAGTGCTGGCCACATGAACATGAGATCTGAGTTCAAATCCCTAGCACCTACATTAAAGTCCAGGCACAACCATATGTGTCTGAAACTCCAGTGTTCTCGAGGAGCAGAGATGGGAGGGTCGCCAGAGCGATGGATGAAGTAACTGTAAGGCAGGAGCCATCTCAGGGGAAAAGGAAAAGAAAACAGTGCAGGACACCTGGCATTGTCCTTTGGCTTCTACAGTCACAAAAATGGGCCCACACACCTGTGCACACACACACACATACACAAAAACACAGACAAACCAAAGACATCCTCCTACATAACCAAAATGCCATGATCACACCTAAGAAAAGTAACATTAATGACATTACCCAATAAGCAACCGATATTCAACCCCCTTCATGCCAGTCTGGTGTCCTATAGCTTGGGTTTCTATATTTAGTTGGGTTTTTTTGTTTGTTTTGTTTTGTTTTTGTTGTTGTTGTTTTTGTTTTTGGTTTTTCGAGACAGGGTTTCTCTGTATAGCCCTGGCTGTCCTGGAACTCACTTTGTAGACCAGGCTGGCCTTGAACTCAGAAATCCGCCTGGCTCTGCCTCCCGAGTGCTGGGATTAAAGGCATGCGCCACCACACCCGGCTATTTAGTTGTTTTTACTCTTCTCTTTTCTTTTCTTTTCTTTTCTTTTCTTTTCTTTTCTTTTCTTTTCAGATTTATTTATTCATTTTATGTACACGTGCCTTATCTGCATGTACACTTGTATGGCAGAAGAGGGCATCAGATCACATTACAGTCACCATGTGGTTGCTGGGAATTGAACTCAGGACCTCTGAAAGAACAGACAGTGCTCTTAACCACTGAGTCATCTCTCTAACCCTGATCTTGAATGTTTCCAATCCAAAGAACTCACTATGTAGACCAGGCTAGCCTCAAATCCACACAGATCTACCTGCCTGTGTCTCCTGAGTTCTGGGATTAAAGGAATGTTGGTGTCAACCCCAGTCTCCATACTGTTTCTAAGATTGTGCTGTGCCCTGTGTCCTGGGTGCTGTACCTACAGCTGTGATGACTGAGGGCAGGACTGTGACTCCCTGATGGGTCTGCCTGTCCTTTCTTAAAGATAGTTGGGATGAACAACGGGAGAGAGAAAGCGACTCTTGTCACTTTACTTGTCTCCCAAGAGAAAGGAGTCAGCTCATCACAGATGAGCCAGTGGTCCCATTCCAAGGATGAAGGCAGAGGCTCTGGACAGGAAGACCCACAGCTTTTCCAGGCTGAATGATGTCTGAGTCATGTTTTCCATATGATAACAGTCAATAATTGTCCAGTGTAGAAAAGCTTGTCATCCTGCCTTCAGAACAGCTGGAGGTAGTTTTGGGAGGTACTAAATGTCAATGATGGACCAAGGAACTCCCAAGGCAAAGTCCTGAACAGTGGCAGCTTCAAGAGAAGCATGAAGACAGAGGGTCTCAGGCCTTGACTAGGACATAAAGCAGAGCACAGAGAGCGAGGCTAGACCTGAGAAATGATGGCGTATGTTCAAAACCCCCAGCCCAGGGGATGGTGCATGGACAGCTGCCTAAGCAGCTCCTGGGAAGACCTGAGAAGAGTTCTTTCAGACTGGGCAGTGGCCAAGGGTAGATTAGCTTTGTCTTGGAAGAAAAGACAAAAGTGGGAAGGAAAATACCTCAAAATTCAGAGCCCCAAAGATCTAGTTTACATGTCAATGCCAATCAGTTGATAGAGGATTTGGGGATTGCCAACTTAAGGAGAAATCTAAAGCTACCACCAGGATCTTACTTTAGAAGAGTAGAGATAATGATTGATTAATTAGATCTGCCATGGTGCTGGGAAAGACCTGGTTGTCCAAAGGTAAGAGAGAAATAAAGACAAAGGTGCCCACAAGCTGCTGTTGAATGATTTAAAGATTAGAGACTATGCTTAATGCACTAAGAGAAATATCATGAGCAGTGTAACTGAACAAGAGATACCTCGAGTGATGTGAATGTCTCCCACAAACTGACATAAGGACCAAGTCCTAAGTGCTTGAACTTTTGGAACCACAGACATAATAGCATTTAGAGGAAAAACACAGCACCCCCATGGCTGCTCACCAGAAGTGCTATCAAATAGGATTTCATAAAGGAGCCAAAATGAAAACAAGTGCGGTCAGAACAGCGAGTACACAGAGCATGTGCCAAGCCACGTTCATGTATGTGATAAAATGACTCAAGTTTGGGAACTGCCGCATGCTAAAATGTCCTTAAGTGGCATTCTTCGTTGAGACATTTCTCAGGACCTATCAAGTGTTGTTTTTCTACTTTATGCTCTGTCTGAAGGGGCTTGGAGCTCCTTCTCCAATGGGACTACATCCTCTTAAACATCCTTTGATATATTCTGACATTAAGGAAGCAATAAGAGAACGATGTTTCTTGGAAATGAGGAATGAAAACAGTGGCTTAATGAACATGCCTTTCAGAGAGGAGGATGAAGAGCAGAGATGAGAGAGCAAGAGAGAGAGAGCGCTAGAGGGGTTAGATATTTTTGTTGAAGGATGAAGAAAGCAGGATCCGGGGAAAAGACATGTTGGGAGATGAGGAACACTGGAAACATCGGAATGTCCTAGGAAGATGCATCTGGGCAGGGACCTGCCCAGTTCAGCATGTGTCACTTCTGTGACCTTCATTGTCATTATCAACATTGCCAAGGAAGTCGGCCCTGTGTGTCACATTTACTTTGTATCTGTGTGTCACATGTTACATTGTATCACTATTTCCATGTAGACACATGGATGAGATATGACCAGAATCAGGCTTATGAAAGTCTTCCCAGGTGGCACACAGCCCACACTTTCATAACTGTAGGGCACAGCTCTGTTGTTGGCTGTATCAGAGGGAGAACTAGAATTCCATTATGTAATACCAAAAGGATATTGCGAAGAAGCGCAATATCAAAACAAGAAAGAAAAAGGCAAAACCAACCGGCCAGCGTCCTATTGGCCAGCAAGCTGCACAGGACAAACAGCCTGCATCTTTGGATGCTAACTCAAACACTGTGACTCCCATACCACAACAGAACCACAGAATTAACTGCCAGTTCTCTTACTGGGTATGGAGGCCCCTGAAGAGTTTCTCAGGACAGATTCCAAAAACATGAATCATAACTTAGCTATGTCATTTTGGCTCAGAAACAGACTCACATTAAATGCTAACGCTGATCTCTGTCATGACTAACTCCCAATCTCCAGTGCAACTTAAAATCCAATGCAAACAAACAAATCACCATTAGGGCAGAGATGGGAGAATAGGGCTAGCCTCTGCTCTGCAAAAATAGCAAAATGTGAGAGAAGCTTATACAGTGAGCGTCTTGGGTTTGCTGCAATAGAAAGGTTCTTTACGATGTTACATTACAAACTAGGGGGCTTCTGGAGGCTAAGGCTGTGAAGGGGGCAATCTGCCTCCTCCGAGTTACTTCTCTGAGTTCACAGCAAAATAAACAAGTGTTGTAGACAGAGGAGGTGAAATGGAAAGATTATCTTGCTTGTAATTGCTGTATTTACCTGATGGATGTGAGGGTAGGCTTTGGGCAACTTGATCCAGAACGGCTGCAGAGCTGAGCCTTCAAACTGCGGCTGGCCTCGCGGGACCGATAAGCTGCCTGTTGCTTCAGCTGCTTCCCAGATCCCATTGGAAATCCCAAATGGCTTGTGAGCCCTGAGTGTGCCTCAGCCGTCCACACCCACCTCCGCTTGCGCGCTTGCGTTGCCTGAATGGCTCGGGTTTCTTTCACTCCTGCAGTCTCTGGGAACCCAAGCCTTGTAGGCAGAGGCTGCTCCTGAAATGCTTCCAGATGTGCTCCTTGTGAAGGCAGGGCAGGTTGGCTGGTTGGGGCAGACTTCCTCTCTCGGCTTTTTCTTGCAGTCTGCGTGTGAAGCTCTCTGCAAAACAGGGCTGTTCTGGAGTAAAAGATGCAAACCTAGGGAAGAACAAATGTTTGGAAAGTGAATTTATACCGTCATGTGTCTAGTATAAATTTCAAATTTCAGTCAGGTTCTTGCTGAGAGTCTTTGAAATCTCCTGTATGTTGAAATGTTGCCATGGCAAATCATGTATCAGACAACCATAGTCTTTTATTGAGGCTGTGATAAAGACAGAAGTTTCCAGGTGGGGTGTATTCCGGCTGGAGGGGAGAGGCATCAGTCAGGGGGCAGACTTCCTCGCAACACTGCCGTTCTGTGGTTTTGCAGTTGATCCCCAGAAATGTAGGAATGGTACCAGAGCTTTGCCCAGGAGCATGGGACATATTCCACAATGGCTTCTCTCTAACTTTCATTAGGAACTCCTCGCTGGCTGCATCCATCACAAGCAGTCCCTTCCTTCATAAATATGATGCAAATCACACTGTAACTTTAAATTTCTAAGACCCCCTCAATAACTACCATGGTGTGTGGCAAGCCTGTAATTCTAGCACTTTGGAGATAGAGGCAGTGCTGGGCTAGCACAAGCTACTTGAGACCTTCCCTCAAACAAAAACAAACAAACAAATATTTTGTTTTTTTTTTAAATCATCCACATTAATACATGTATAAAAATTATGTATTTTATTTTACCCAGTGGACAGAAAATGTTATTTAGACTAACAAGTATAAAATATGAAAAAGACTTTTTGTATTCTTTAATTTTTTTTTCTTACTAAGTCTTTGAAATCTAGTGTAGATTTTACAATTGCAACAAATCTCACTCCAACATTAAATTTCTTAACATGCATTTAGATTTCACAAACTTATCTTGGCAGTGTGGGCCTGTAATCTCAGCTGCTGGGAGGCTGGAGCAGAGGACTGCACTCTCTAGGACACCCGGGGATGGATGCAGTGTGAGTTTGAGGCCAGCATGGATAACTTAGTGACTCAAAACACAAAAAACAGTAAAAAGAGGGCAGGGCAGAACACCTGTCCAGTATGGACACAGCCATGCATTTAATCCCCAGGTAAAAATCACATATCCAGGTTGTATTAAATATACTTAAATAGCTGGGTGTGGTGTCGCACGCCTTTAGTCCCAGCACTTGGAAGGCAGAGGCATGCAGATTTCTGATTTCAAGGCCAGCTTGGTCTACAAAGTGAGTTCCAGGACAGCCAGGGCTATACAGAGAAACTCTCTCTCTCTCTCTCTCTCTCTCTCTCTCTCTATATATATATATATATATATATATATATATATATATATATATATATATATAACTATCATGTTCTAACACATGACCGTAGTACTCATTTTTTTATTCCAATTAATGAAAATTTAATAAAATTTCAGATTCAGTTACCCAGCTGTACTAATCATGTCTAAATACCCCTAAGCCACATGGTTGGTGGCTACTGGACTGGATATCAATATTTCTGAGGTTGGAGTTGGGAGGGAAGTAGCCTGAATACCTTCCAATCACATGGACTTTGAACATTGGTGAAATAGATTCACACCTTTTGCTTCATTTTGTTCTCTCAGTGAGTTAGGTAAGCTAAATTTTACTCTACCTTTCAGACTGCAGCCAAATTTGGGTCCTCTGAAAGAGCAGCAAGTGCTCTTAACCACAGCCACGACTCTCTGTGTTTCAAATTCTTTCAGCCTTCTCTTCTGTGATATTCCTTGAGCCTTGCATAGAGACGAAGAGTGATATAGAGTCCAGATTAGCACTTAGCACTCAACGCAGTTGTCATAGTTCATATCATTTGGGGAGACTCTGGACTCCCCTAACCAGTGACTCATAGGGTGATATCACATGCCTGGGGTTTTCATTTGATAACCATGCCTTCTGAGAGCTGCACTGCCCACTCATGAGGGTATCAGATGTGGTAGAGCAGGCCCTCAGACACGTCCCAAGGCAGTACCACAGACGGGACTGTAGGCTGATGCCTGTTCAGTTCAGTTCATTCCCCAGATCACCTCATCTGTACCTCTCATCCACCCAGGAGGATGCCTGGCATTGAATTATTCTGCTATTGGATAAGTGGATGGTTGGCACTCAAAAGTGAGTTTCAAGACTGAAATAGTAACTGTTTTCATAGGACCTACTTCTCATATTAACTGAAATCTCTCTGGTCATTACTTTTGGACCCTTTCCCCAGGTCCCTAATGTATGACTCCCAGTCCCTTTCTCTTCTATTCCTTCCATGCCTTGAGGACACAAGAGGTTTCTTATCTACGACCAGCATTTCCATCTTGTAGGGTGGATTCCTCCTCCTTATGATGTAAATGAGAAGANAGAGAGGCAGAGGCAGAGGCAGAGAGGCAGAGGCAGAGGCAGAGAGAGGCAGAGGCAGAGGCACTGATTTCTGTGAATTCGAGGCCAGTCTGGTCTATGAAATTAATTCTTGGGCAGCCAGGGCTACACAGAGAGATTCCATCTCAAAACAAATAAGTAAATAAATATAAAGGAATGAATTAATTCAAAAGGACACTGTCTGAAAGTGTTGTTTGGGATAAGAACATAAAGTCAAGTGATAGCATAGCATCCTGGGGGTGGCAAGAGCTGGGAGTCATTGCAGTCCTTAGACCAAAGGCTCCTGTATCTTAGTTTTTATTTTTTAAGTGGATATCTTATAAATAGTCATAAAGTACAGGATACCCGCACTACAATTCACAGACCCAAAGAAGCCAAATAACAAGGAAGGCCCAAGGGAGGATGCTTTACTCTTTCTCAGAAGGAGGAATAAAATAGACATCAGAGGTGGATGGAGAGAGGGAACTGAGTGGGAGAGAGGATGGGGAGGGGAATGGAACAGGGTGATTAAGTGTAGGGAGAGCAGGGGAGAAAAAACAGAAATCAGCTATGGGAGGCACTCAATGACATGCTAGAGACCTGGGACGGGTGAGGACTTTGGGGAGGTACCAAGACGTCTATGAGAGTGACTCTATTGAGACTCCTAGCAGTGGGGGATATGGAGCCTGAAGTGGACACCTCCTATAGCCAGGCATGACTCCCAGTGGAGGCATAAGAACAGCAGCCCACCCACAAAATGCGTCCTGCTTGCAAGATATGCAGGGACAAAGATGGAGGGAATGGCCAACCAATCCCTGACTCTATGAGTGATACTCTGTTATGCATACAGACAGGATAACTGTCCTCTGAGAGGCTCCACCCAGTAGCCAATGGAAACAGAGGCCAAGACCCAGAACCAAACATTAGATGGAGCTTGGGGAGTCTTGTGGAAGAATTGGGGAAAGGATTGAGGGACCTGAAGAGGACAGGGCCTCCAGAAGAAGACCAACAGAGTCAACTCACCTGGACCCTTGGGGCTCACAGAGACTGAACCATCAACCGAAGAGCACTCATGGGCTGGACCTAGGACCCAGCATATATGTAGCAGATGTGCAGCTTGGTCTTCCTGGGGATCACCCAATAACTGGAACAGGGTCTTATCCTGACTGTGGATCCTGTTCTCCTAACTAGGCTGACTTGTCAGTGGGAGAGGATGAGCCTAGTCCTGCATGAGTTGATGTGCCGGGGTGAGGAGATACACATGGGGCTCCTCCTCCTTCTCAGAGGAGAAGAGGAGGAGGGAGGGGAGGAGGGACTGGAAGGAGAAGAGGCCTGCATTTGGGATGTACAGTGAATAAATAAATGAATTAATGAAAAACAAACAAAAAAACCTGAAGTTTAAAAAGAGCATCAGTGGGCTGGAGAGATTGGTCAATGATCAGAGCACTTCATGCTCTTACAGAGACCAGAGTTTGATTCCCAGTACTCTCATTGATAGCTACAACCACCTAGAATTCTAACTCCAGGGAATCTGATGTTCTTTTCTGGCGTTTTATCCAGGTTTCCTGTATACACACACACACACACACACACACACACACACACACACACACTTAAAAATAATTCTTAAAAATCTTTAAAAAATAAAACAATAATCATCATTGTAATAAATAGGGTGTACTATATAGCCCAGGAACATTATAAGCTATATCATTTAGGCATGATCATGAATTCTCTATAGTATCTATCATACCATGATATCACTTCACACCATTTACTTAATGATACATTTATCTCAGGACATAGGCTCATGGCTAAACATGATAACATCTGCCCTCATGTCCACTTTTACTTTGTGGTACCATTTATCATTAAACTATGTGTCTAAGTCACGATTCTTTTAGTTGAAGGCCAACTCTCATTTCCTCTTGCTGACTGGATCAGCCTTTGGTGAGTCCGTTTAAAATGTCTTAGGAAATCTCTCTCTTTTTCTTGACTCATTATTTTTGACAGTTTCATACCTGGATTTGTTTTGATGATGGCGTACCCCATTACCTTCTTGTCTCTCTCCTGCATCCTGCTGAACCGTTCCTTCTTGCTAACTAGACTCTCTTCTATGTTCTTATCTTATGTGTGTCTCCCACTGAATTTAATTAGGGTTGCTTCAAGAATAGGAGTGGGGAGGGTGCTTTGAACTCACAGAAGCTGCATTTACACCTGCATAAGAGTAGACCTAGCAGTGTGCCTTTACGGATGGTGGTGGGGGGTAGAGAATCCTGAAGACCACCCCTTCCTAAGGAGCTGCTGGCAGTTAATGGTTGAGGGAGAGACAGTGTCTTCAGATAATATCTACTAATGTCAACGAAGGAAGGAAATATGTTGTAGTAGCTAATGAGTCACTAGACTGGGTCAAGCTGATAGGATTCTTTTTTTTTTCCTTTGTCTCTCATGGCTGGCCTCCAAGATCCCACAGGAGATGGAAATGACAGCCGTCGCTCAATCCCCCTTGCTTGATGGACCTCAGTTGTGGGTTATGTTCTTGGCAGGTTGAGCTTCAGTGCTCTGGGATCTTTCTCCTACCTGATAAAGGGCACAAAGGCTTGTGCACCCAAGTCTTGGCACTGGGTTCCCTGTCTCCCTGTAACTGGTTTTCTTCCTTGGCTCTTGAGTCTAAATCTCTGTTCTGGTAACACGGTTAGATTCCCACATGGCCTAGAGTCCCACCTTGCTCTTCTCCATGCCCTGGCTACAGCTCTAGCTAAGAACCATGGCCTGAGCCCTCTGATCTGTAAATAGACATCCCTGCTATCATCTGCCTCTCTCATCTTGAGAACAGTGCCTGCTTAGACCATCTGTTCTTGAGCTCATCTGCTAGTCTTCCCCCAGAGTCCTCAACGGGGACCTTGCCTGTAGCACTCCGAGGTCTGCCACCCTTGGGCACTAGTGTCTTGCTCTACAACTGGCTCTTCAATGCCCTGTAGCTAAGGAATAGGATTGGAAGCAGTAGTAATATATAAAGATCATAGAAATTATTTTACTGAATGACAACTATGTGCGAGGTGTAGCCTGAGAACGGCACAGGTTCTTGCTTCCATGGCAACAACTCCAAGAACAATAGACTAAACTCTCTGCATTTCCTCCCCCACTCATTCTTCAGCTTTCTCCAGTCTCTCCTCCGCCACTGAAAGTGTTTAACTCTAGGCCAATAGCAACCTCCTAATTTGCAAATCCAACACTTCCTCCTCCTACTCTGTGAACTCTGTGTGGCTTCTGAAGGAAATGGAGCACTAATAGCCTAAGAGGTCAAAAGGGAACTTGGCGAGGACTGTTATTTAAAAGAAGCCACAGGCAAAGGGAGGTTCATAAAGGTGGAAGTGGTTTTCAAAGCCAAACCCATAGAACAAGTCCCCAGTTCCCTTTTGCCTTCTATTATAACCTTTTAAATGCTGGTTTCTTAGGGGTACAGCTCACCCTCCTTCTCTACCCTGTCCAACCTTTCCTTCACATGTTACCTACATTGGTATTCTGTCCAGACTTTCTCTCCAACTGTGAGACAATTCTAATGTGTTTATTCTTTTTTTAAGATTTTCTTTGATGAGTACAGGTGCATTGCCAGCAGGTCTATGAACTACAGACACTCCTGGTACCTGTGGTGGCCAGAAGAGGGTGTAGATCCAGAACAGAGGGTTCCAGATCGCTGTAAGCAGCTATGTAGGTGCTAGAAATCAAACCCAGGGTTTTTTTTGTTTGTTTGTTTGTTTGTTTTTTGATACAGGCTCTTTTCATTTAGCCCTGGCTGTTTAGAGTTTACAATGTAGGCCAAGCTGGCCTCAAACTCTTACTCCTGAGTGCAGTTCAACTCTTTTAAGGCATGAGGTTTGTGGCACTTTGATATAGCAGGCCTACAAAACAGATTCTTTCCAAAGTAACACTGAGTTTGCAACTTTTAAGGGTTTCCCCCTTAGTCTTTTTGTCTAAGAACATTAACACTATAAAAAGAAGCCTCTGCATGAAAATAATGACCTGCTGTGATGGTCGATATTGCCGATTTGATACTATCTAAACTTACGTAAGAGACAAGCCTGTGTGGGCAGGCCTATGAGGTTGTCTAGATCAGATTAATTAAGGTGGGAATAAATGTAAGGCTTGGAATAAATTAAGGTAGAAATAAACTGGGCTGCCATCCTGGACTAAATAATAAGGCAGCGCGGTTGCCGCATCCGTGGCTCTCTGCAGATGAAATTCCACCAGCCACTTCCAGCCAAGCTTCTTCATGTTGATGGGCTTCTCAGTGAGGGGAAACAAACCCTTCTGTCCTTCAACGGTTTTTGTCAGGGGATGTTTTCACAGCAACAAGACAACTAATACACCTAAACGAACCAAAAATGATCTTTGGGGTTAACTTTTGCTGTCTAGGCCTGTCACCTCCAAATCTGAGCAGTGCTCAGACCCTACACTTAGCCACCTAGTCCACGTCCTTGTCCTGCAGTCTGGGGGACCCTCCTTTGAGATGACAGATTTGCCTTAGGCGCTCGCAACCTGTGTTCTCATCACTTGGTACCTACACCTCAGCTCTTCTCCAGTGCCTGTGATAACAGCTTCCAGGGCGTGACGCTCCTACACGGAAGATGCTCCAAGTGGACCTAAAGGACGAGGCTGTACCTCCTCCCCGAACACCCCACTGAAAGCCACAGGAGAGGAGGGTTGGCAGGGTTGGCGGGAGGGGCTCCATCTTGGCGGAGCCCCGAGGGCCACGTCGCCACGGGCTGGGGGGCGGGGCCCGCGGGTCACGTGCCGGGCCTCCCGCGCACAGCTGGAGGCGGCGCTCGTCTTCCCCACGAGCCGTGGAGCCCGTGGCGCGCAGGGCATTGTGGGCCGAAGGGGCGGGGGTTGGGAAGATGGCGGCTCCCAGCCTCCTCAACTGGAGGCGGGTTTCCTCCTTCACCGGGCCGGTACCCCGCGCCCGGCACGGACACCGAGCCGTGGCCATCCGGGAGCTGATGATCATCTTCGGCGGGGGCAACGAGGGCATCGCGGACGAGCTGCACGTCTACAATACCGGTAGGCGGCGGCTCGGCGACCCCGCCTCAGGACCGCGAAGGGGGAGGGGAGGCGCGGCGGACGCGGGCCTGACAGCTGTCACCGCCGGGTCGCCGCTTCCCCAGCCGGGCAGGCGGCGGGGGGGGAAAGATCGGCTGGGTCGGCAGCCCGAGCTCGCAACGTACTGGAAGGCGGCTCGGTGCTCGCGGTTCCGCGGGCTGGACGTGACTCCACCGGTAGACGTCGAGACACCTCGGCCCATCCCTCCCGGTGGACCCGAGACGGCGGGTTCCACGGGCTGGGCCAGGGCCGGTCACTTAAGGGGCGGAGATCCCGCCAGTGTCAAGAACAAAACCCACCCCAAGCCGGGCCTCGGTGGTCTTTGCCTTCCCACAGCCCCCTTCTTAGAACGTAAGGAGTCGAGGGGCGGGGAGGCTCTCCGGGCTGGCTCTTTAGCGTAGGTACACTTAGTACCCGGCGGGCGGAAGCCCTCAAGACTTTCTAGCTCGACAGTTCTCTAAACTCGCGGTGGAGGGAGTTGTGGGTGAACGCGGACTGGTCCCTGCTTAGCCGATGTATGTAGATGTATATGCTCTGCCCTTCCGGGCTGGTCCTGGTCCTCGCAAAGAGGACTGTCATAGCTTAGGCACCGCTGCACAGCTCGAAGTGTCGCTTGTCAGGGGGGCAGGCTGTGACCTCCATGCTGGTTGGAAGTACACGTTCTCCACTTACAAGTAGTCTAGCAATCATGGGAAACTAGTTACGACTAGTTACAGAATTTGGCGTCGATATAGTTCACAACCTACAACTTTGATGAGACAAATTGATCACAGTAGTCCTTTAAAAGCTAAAAACAGTAGGAGAAATTTTGTTGGTTTTGACCCTCCTCAGTACTCCACCAGAAAAAGTTTTAAAGATGTTTGATTTGGTCTAGGGTAAATACCCTGGGCTTAGAAGAAATTGGGTCTGTTTTGAATCTTGCTTTGGCAGTTGTTCTAAATCAGCACTAAAGTTACCAAGTCTTTCTAAATATCAGGTTTTCCACTTTTTTAATGGGGGTGACACTCACCAGGATTTTTTAAAGAGTACAATGATGCAGAACAGGTTTCCTTTTCTTTTTTTCAATACAGGCTTTCTTTGTGTAGCCCTGGCTGTCCTAAGACTAGCTCTGTGGTCCAGACTGGCCCTTGAACTCACAGACATCAATCAGCCCATCTGCCTCCCAAGTACTTTACTCGGATTAAAGGCATGTGCCACCAGTGCCCACCCCCAGATCTGGGTTTTCAACAACAGCATTATTACATTTTGGGACTGGTGATTTTTGGCTGTAGATACTACCTTGTATGTTGTAAGATGCATGCTGGCATCCTCAGGCTCAAGCCATGGCTTGGTAGTTACACCTCCATCCCAGTTGTGACTACTAAATGATTTTAGATGTTGTAAAATCAGTATTCGTGGGGAAGCAAAATAATCCCCAATTGAGAACTGTTGGAATTAAGGATGGATATGCATGTATGTATGTATTATTATTAAGTATGTATATATACACATATACTTTGATTATATGTATAGATCCTTTGATTAATATATTTATCATTCATGGAGTGTGGTAACTCATTTGTTATAACTTATTTTATTTTTCAACTAGTTACAAACCAGTGGTTCCTACCGGCTGTTAGAGGAGACATCCCTCCAGGCTGCGCAGCCCATGGATTTGTCTGTGATGGGACTAGAATCCTAGTGTTTGGGGGAATGGTTGAATATGGAAGATACAGCAACGAGTTATATGAGTTACAGGTAAGTATATATTACATTTATTGTTTTCAGTCTGAAGAGCTAATGAAATTGTCATAGTTTTTAAAAACATGACAAATATTTATTAGTACAGGGACAGAAACAGATGCTCTGCATTTTATAGCTTCAAAGAAAATGTTTCCACTTCTATTGACAAGTCAAAATATCTGCTGTCTTGTCATAGGTGTGGTATGACATTTATAGCATAAAGGTATCTAGCCTTCAGCAGCTCTTTGACACAGTTGTCCTTTAGCCTACAACACAAGCACCTCCCAACTGATGACAGCAGATTGCTGGATCCTGCCCCTAGGTGTTTGGAATCAGTATTGTCTGTGGTGGCACCTGGACATTGGCATTTCTACCACCTAGACTGTGCTTTGAAAACAGTGTCTCTGTATGAAAGGAATAGTTTCCTTTAACACTGGGAACTATCCTCCTCCATAGTCATGCAGAGAGAGGGGACAGTTTCACCTGGGCTTTCTAAGTTTGACTTGCTTGTTAAACCAGTTAGTCCTCGTTGACTAATCTTGCTATGTTCCACGGACCATCCATGATCATGAGAGTATCTACCACTTGGCATATGTGAATAGGTTGTACTTATTTCCAAGCAAGCAACCATTTCAGGTAATTTAAAACAGAGAAGATTCTCATAGCTAAAAGAATACATTTTGGAGTTTGGTTTTGTTAAATGAGTTTTGTTTACTTAAAGGTTATTTAGCATTCATGGCTTATCTAATATCTAAAAGTAAGCTTTTATGAATTGCTTCTATTCTTAAAGTTCTACATACAAATACTTAAATTCACTTGGAAAAATTAGAAGTGATAGTACTTACTACTACTACTAATTATTATTATTATAAGCTTATAGAAGATTAGTCTGAATGTTTATTAACACATATACACACATATACCTACATATATACTTACAGCTTTGTGAGACAAATTTCACATGGTCCAGGCTGCCCTTAAATTCACTCAGTAGCCAAGGTTATCTTTCAACTCCTGATCCTCTTGCCTTACAAATTCTTGGATTACCATTGCCAGCTGTCTTAGTCAGGGTTTCTGTTCCTGGACAAAACATCATGACCAAGAAGCAAGTTTGGGAGGAAAGGGTTTATTCAGCTTACACTTCCATACTGCTGTTCATCACCAAGGAAGTCAGGACTGGAACTCAAGCAGGTCAGAAAGCAGGAGCTGATGCAGAAGCCATGGAGGGATGTTCCTTACTGGCTTGCTTCCCCTGTCTTGCTCAGCCTGCTCTCTTATAGAACCCAAGACTGCCAGCCCAGAGATGGTCCCACCCACAAGAGGCCTTTCCCCCTGATCACTAATTGAGAAAATACCCCACAGCTGGATCTCATGGAGGCACTTCCCCAACTGAAGCTCCTTTCTCTGTGATAACCCAGCTGTGTCAGGTTGACACAAAAACTAGCCAGTACACACAGCCTTACCCACCCGGACATACATTTTACGCTCAGAAGTTAGCCATTTCTCTGGAGTCTGATGCATACCTTAAATCCCAGCCCTTGGGAGGCAGAGACAGGCAGATCTTTTAAGTTGGCGGTCTGGTCTACACAGTGAGTTCCAAGACAGCAAGGGCTACATAGTGAGACCTTGTCTTAACATATAAATCAGAAGTTAGATACTTTTTTATCATTTGTCCCCAGAGGAGCTTATTAAATCTTCTGATAAGATTCAGATGTATTTGTATGGTGTTTCACTGTTGAAAGTATAGAAATAGAAATGTTTCCTGCTTTTATATGAATATGTTCTTTTTTTAGGCAAGTCGATGGTTATGGAAAAAAGTGAAACCCCAGCCCCCTCCTTCTGGTTTCCCTCCTTGTCCTCGGCTTGGACATAGCTTCTCTTTATATGGTAACAAGTGCTATTTGTTTGGTGGTTTGGCAAATGAAAGTGAAGATTCAAATAATAATGTCCCCAGGTACGCTCTCTTATAGACCAAGTCTTATTTTATATTTAGGTTAAAATATTTTATCTTTAGTTACTGCAAGGCTTAAATTTAGATTTTATATTTGAAACTAACAATAAACATGGTTTTTTGTGTTTATGTTTTTTTAGTTCCTAGGCAATAATTTTCAAACATTTTTTAGTCAGAAATAATCTTATTAAATTGATACTTATATAATTGTTTATGCCAATATCTTTGTATGTCTTGAGCTATAACTCACATTAAGTGGGTTATACCAAAACAATAATATGGTTATTTTAAAATTGGTTTTGTCTGAAAAGTTGGTATAAAATATGGTTATTAAATGAAAGCCATTGTTGTCATATTTCATATATTCAGTTAGGCTGTATTATACCTGGAAACGCTACCCTTCTTTTTCCAAGACAAGGACTTACTGTCTCTTTTCCTTTGTACTTGCTTTTTATTTTTATTTTACTTTTTCTATTTGTTTAACTTTCTATTACTTTTTTTAAACATGCTCTTTTGTTTTTTTCCTGTCTAGACCAGGCTGGCCTAGAACTCAGAGATCTTCCTGCCTCTGTAGACCAGACTGGCCTAGGATTCAGAGATCCTTCTGCCTCTGCTTCCTGAGTGCTGGATTAAAGGCATGCACCACCACCACTTTGTTTATTTATTAGGTTTTTCCAGACAGGGTTTCTCTATGTAACAGAGTCCTAGCTGTCCTGGACTTCTTGTAGATGAGAACACACAGGTCTTCCTGCTGGGATTGCATTATAAATGGGTTTGATTTCTTTTTTTTTGTTTTGTTTTTTGTTTGTTTGTTTGTTTGTTTGTTTTTTGAGACAGGGTTTCTCTGTAGACCAGGCTGGCCTCGAACTCAGAAATCCACCTGCTTCTGCCTCCCTCGAGTGCTGGGATTAAAGGCATGCGCCACCATGCCTGGCGGGTTTGATTTCTTAACTTCATGTTTGTATATTCATTGCTAGAATATAGCATATAATCAACTGTGTGTATTAACTTTTTGTCTATAACCTAGATGAAATAATTTCTTTTTTCTAAGCTTTATTTATTATTATAAGTAGGTACACTGTAGCTGTCTTCAGATGCACTAGAAGAGGGTGTTGGATCTCATTTCGAGTGGTTGTGAGCCACCATGTGGTTGTTGGGATTTGAACTCAGGACCTTCAGAAGAGCAGTCATTGCTCTTAACTGCTGAGCCATCTTACCGGCCCCAAATAATTTCTTTTTAATCATTTTCAAGTATTAAAATTTTTCTTTTGGACTCTATAAGCATTCTTTAAATAAGAAAACATTTTCTTTCATATGTTACAAATATTTATTTCTGGTTTTTGTTTGCTTGGTTGCTTCTTTTTTGAGACAGGGTTTCTCTGTTTGGCATTTATAGCCCTGGCTGTCCTGGAACTTACTCTATAGGCCAGGCTGGCTTCTAACTCACAAGGAATTCACCTGTCTCCGCCTCTCGAGTTCTGGGATTAAAGGAGATCGCTACCACTTTCCAACTGTGTGTTATAAGTTTTTTCTAGGTCTTTGCTTTAAACAAGTTTGTTTTTCTAAGTTTGACAACATTTCCTTTTACTACTTTGTGATTCTATATCTTGGGTAAGAAGACAGAAGTTATAAAGAATAATAGTTCTGTAATTCTTTGTAGTACATTCATTTTCTTTTTATTGTGTATTTGTGATTACTCTTGTAAGTACTGCAAGGCTTTCAACTCTTTTCCCTAGTTCATTTCTAGTAATCCAGCAAGCAATTCTTGTCATCTTTTTAGAAACAGGGCCTCATATAGCCCAGGCTAGCCTCAAACTTGATGTGTAGCTAAGGATATCCTTGAGTTTTATATCCTCTTGCTTCTATCTCCTAATTGCTGGATTTACAGTTGTATGTAAGCACACTGGGTCTGTGCAATGCAAGGGATTGAGTCCAGCTTCAGTTCTACCAACTGTTCATTCTAGGAAAGCATCCTACCCTGGCGCTGCAGCTCCCCCCTGGTACACTGTAATTTTTTAAAATGTTTATGTATATGAGTGCTCAATTTACATGACAGAAGAGGGCATCAGATCCCATTACAGATGGTTGTGAGCCACCACATGGTTGCTGGGAATTGAACTCAGGACCTGCTGGAAGAACAACCAGTTCTCTTAACTGCTGAGCTATCTTTCCAGCCCGGATAGTAATTCTTAAATAACTATGTCTTTTCTAAGATTTCTGGATTTACACGCTATACTTTTTGAACCAAACTCTGTTGTTTATTCTTTTGTTAGTAAAGTTTTATTGACATACAGTCATGCCAACATTCATTTAATTATTACCTTTGATTACCTTTATGTTAAACAGCAGTTCAGTTCTGTTCTGTCCCCAGCACTGCTAAAATACCACTTCCCAAAAAGATCCTTAGCAGAGTTGAATAGTTTCACATATTTTTAGCTAGGCAGTGGTGGCACACACCTTTAATCCCAGCACTCAGGAGGCAGAGGCAGGCGGAATTCTGAGTTTGAGGCCAGCCTGGTCTACAGAGTGAATTCCAGGACAGCCAAGGCTACACAGAAACCATGTCTGGGGAAACAAACAAACAAACAACCCAGAGTTTTTGGCCCCAAAATCTAAAATGTTTATTGTCTCTTTACAGGGAACATTGGCTCACTTCTCCATTAGATTCAATTCTATTTCAATTATTTACCTTTCTGTCATTTATTATGGCATTTGGTATGCGTTCCTGGCATATGTCTTTGATAAGAATAAGGGAGGCAGAGGCAGGTGGATTTCCGAGTTCGAGGCCAGCCTGGTCTACAGAGTGAGTTCCAGGACAGCCAGAGCTATACAGAGAAACCCTGTCTCGAAAAAAACAAAAAAAAAAAAAAAAAAAAAGACTTTTTAAAAACTTACATTTTTATTTAGGTTTATTTCTCTCTCCTTTAAAATAATTTAAATTCATCTGTGATGATGAATTTACTGTTTCTTTAATACATTTTTAAATTCCATTATTAATCTTTGAAATGTGAGCTGCATTTATTCCTAATACCTACTTACATATCACTTTTTTGTTACCAAATTATTTCATGGTTTGCTGAATTAACATTGCTAGCATGGTATACATGTGTGTAGATAAATGTTTCATATATATATATATATATATATATATATATATATATATATACACACACATACACACATCTACACACACATATATATACATATACACAGATATACGCATATACACATTTATACACACACACACACATCATACCAGTGGAATTCTTCTGCATTAAAATTTGATCTTAGCTGAGTATGATGGCCATGCTTTTAATTACAGCCCCTGAGAAGCAGAAGCAGTCACATTTTGAGTTTGAGGTCAGCCTGGTCTACATAGTGAGACCCTGTCTAAACAAGCAAGCAAACAAAAATTTGATCTTTGTCTGTGAAGTATATTCTTTTTTTTTTTTTTAGTCATGTTGTGTCTTTTGATATTGTTTAGGGTGAATCTTTAAAAAATGTTTATTATTTTATGTGTTTGGATTTTTTAAAAGATTTATTTATTTAAGTACTCTGTAGCTGTTTTCAGACACCTCAGAAGAGGGCATCAGATCTCATTATGGATGGTTGTGAGCCACCATGTGATTGCTGAGATTTGAACTCAGGACCTTCAGAAGAGCAGTCAGTGATCCTACCCATTAAGCCATTAATCCAGTGTGTCTGGTACAAGTAGAAGCCAGAAGTGTGTTTCTGATTCCCTGGAACAGTGGTTGTGAGGCTCTGGGGTCCTCTGTAAGAGCATCTGGTGTTCTTATCTGCTGAACTCTGTCCAGCCCTAGAATGGATCTTTTAAAGAACTAGTTTACTAAATGCTTTCCATATATAGTGCCTTCTTTATTTTCCCTTTTTCTTATTTACTTTTGATTTATTGTTTTTTTCCTCTGTTATATCTGACAATTCTGTTTTATCACACTTAAATGGAAATTATCTTGTCATTTTGGGATTAAATTGTTATTTTACTGTTACCGGTATAATTGCCTCATGGATTTTTTTTTTTTGTTTTTTGATAATTATATGAAGTCACCAGGAAACACAAAGCTACAGCGGCCTCTGGGGTTTTGTTTTCTCTTCATTGGTTCTCGTCTTTGTTCCACTTGAAACAGTTCAAGTTTACAAAAGCTAGAAGAGCAAAATACCCGTGGGCTCCTCCCCAGCTTGCTAGCATGCTGTCACGTGTGCTCAGCATGAAACATCACTCTTAAATTTCTCAGCATGCCTCTTTTAGATTTTTGTTTTTCCTGAGAAAGTGTTTATCTGCCCTGGCTGTCCTGGAACTTGCTTTGTAGCCAAGGCTGGCCTTGAACTCAGAGATCCACCTGCCTCTGCTTCCTGAGTGATAGGTTAAACAATTTATTTTTAATTATGTGTATAAGGTGTGTTTGTGTGGGCCTGTGCATGTGGGTGTGGATGCCCAGTGAGGCCAGAGGCATTGGCTCTCTCTGCATCTGGACTTACAGGTGTTTCTGGGCCACCAGATGGGAGTGCTGGGAACTGAATTCATTTACTGGAAGAATAATGTATGCTCTTAACCATTGAGCCATCTCTCCAGTCCCTAAACTTTGAAATCTTCTGTTCAGAAATGTTTTGCTTTCCCTCCTCATACTTGAGTAAAATATTAATAGGAAATTGAATGGATTGGTACAAGTGACATTTTGGAATTGGGAGATAACTCAGCAGGCTAAGCTCTTGTCTTGCCAGTTGGAGGGCCTTGGGTTTGGATGTCCAGAACCTACATAAAAAAATATCATGTATGAGCCGGGCGTGGTGGCACATACCTTTAATCCCAGCACTTGGGAGGCAGAAGCAGGCGGATTTCTGAGTTTGAGGCCAGCCTGGTCTATAGAGTGAGTTCCAGGACAGCCAGGGCTATACAGAGAAACCCTGTCTCGAAAAACAAACAAACAAACAAAAAAAATCATGTAATTCCAGCTGATAGCAGGCAGAAACAGAAAAACTCTAGGCAAGAGTTTTTCTTGCCAAAACAAACCAAGTTTCAGGTTCAGGAACAGACTACCTCAGTTATAAAAGGCAGAGAGTGATTGAGGGGACACCCAATGCCATTCTCTTATTTATAAATGTGCCCACATGTATGTGCACCACATGTGCATGCATTTGCAAAGAAAACAAAAATTGTGTTAAAAATAGGTCACAGATTAATGAAAGTTTTTCAAGAAAAGAAGCTGGTTAGAACAAAGTTAGTGCCAGTTTCTAAATTAAAGACACAGTTTAGGATATTGTTATGACATTTTATAGTGTGCTAAGAAGGCTGCGAAGCAGTGCTTATTCCAGATAGCAGTGGCATCAAATGTTTGCCGAAATCATGTCCATAATAACTGTTCTAGTTTCTAGTGCTGTGTAATAAACCAATGATTCAAAATAGTAACTTGTATTGTGTTCACAGACACTGTAAGTAAGATGATTACGGCACAGAAGACATGGCTAAACCCTTTAGTGAGAAACCTTAAGTGGTCATCCCCACATCTGATAGTTAACTGAGGTAACTGAAGGATAGATTCAGCTGGGCTATCACCTAACAAGCCTCTACAAATGGCTTTTTTTTTTTTTTTTGAGACAGGATCTCAAATATAACCCTGGCTGGCTTTGGACTATGTAGCTAAGAGTAACCTTGAACTTCTGGTCACCCTGTTGTACATTTTGACTGCTGAGATTATAGGCATGTGCCACTGTGCTTGGGATGTGCATTGCTGAAGACTGGACACAGGGCTTCCTGCCTGCTGGCCAAGCTCTCCACCAGCTGAGCTGCACACCTAGACCCTCAAATGGCCTTTTTTAGATGATGGTTGAGAGTTCCACAAGCAGTATTATAGTAAGAATGTTTCACATCTTGTTCAGAGCAGTCACAGGCCAGCCTAAAATAAAGGGGAGAGGAACCTCATCTCATGAGGGAAAGAATGTCAGATGTTTGGGACTGTGTTTTAAGTCCACCACTGTTGTCATTGATAGCGTATGGGCCAGATGTTTTGTGTCTTCACTATTAAGTCATAGCAAGTGCCCCAGGACTTAGAGTTGATAAGTGTGTATGACGTGAGTGAGTATCTGGAAGTTTTGCTTGCTTAGTGCCTTTTTTGTACTATGTAAATTTTTGTTTGTTTGTTTGTTTTCGAGACAGGGTTTCTCTGTGTAGCCCTGGCTGTCCTGGAACTAGGCATATGGTAGACATTTTACTTTTCAAAAACCTGTGTGTGTGTTTTCTTGTGAGTTTATTGCACTGTGTGCATGTAGGTGCCTTTAGAGGAAAGAAAGGGGCATCAGATCCTCTGTAACTGGAGTTCCAGGTGGTTATAGCCAGCAGATGTCAGCACTAAAAACCCTACTTGAGTCTTCTACCAGAGCAGTAAGAGCTCTTAGCTACTGAGTCTTCTACCAGAGCAGTAAGAGCTCTTAGCTACTAAGTCTTCTCTTAAGCCCCCCCCCTTTTTTTTTTGGAGATAGGGTGTTTCTGTGTGGTTCATACTGACCTGGAACCCTCAGACTCCTGAGGGCTGAGATTACAGCTATGCACTACTATGTGGCTGTCATATGTTAGATTTATGAATCAAAATAAAAAGCAAATAAACATATATCATGTGACTGTTTTAATTTCTTTTGTGATATCCTAGGTATTTAAATGATTTCTATGAGCTGGAGCTACAGCATGGTTCTGGTGTTGTGGGCTGGAGCATCCCAGCCACCAAAGGCATTGTGCCGTCTCCAAGAGAATCCCATACTGCTATTATCTATTGTAAAAAAGACTCTGCGAGTCCTAAGATGTATATTTTTGGTGGAATGTGCGGTGCTCGTCTGGATGACCTATGGCAGCTTGATTTAGGTAATCTTAATTTGACTCAGGAATCTCTTATGATTAGTAAAGGAACAGTTTTAATGCATTTAATTTTTTGTTTAAATATTTGTCAAATTGCACTAAGATTTTAGTCAGCATTTATAGCCTTAGGAACAGATGAGACATAGTCAATTATTTTGAGCAAAATTACTTAGAATTATGGTAGTTGTGTGTTCCTCCTTTAATATCACCTTAAGTTCTGGTTTGTCTAAAATGGTCCAGCTTTGTGCTTCTTGTTCTTTGCAATTGTCAGTAGTGCCCTCTGTCACCCAGAGAAGTATCTGGTTAGGTCACTCATTTGTGTGGTTGTCCTCCCTATCCTCAGAAGTATGGCTTCCACAGCACACGCTAACCAGTGGGAAACCCAGAGGGAAGGGATTCTAGAAGCGAGCAATGAGAAACGTGCTTCTCATTGTTGTCTCTCTTATAAATTGTGCTCTTGTTTAAAACTTTAAAATCAGAAATACTGTTTGTAACTCAAAGTGAATGATGCATTAAGCACACCTTTCCAATATAAATGTTAAATTCAACTGTAAATAGATTTCTGATTGGCAGTTTTTTGTGGTGTGGATGAATTTCATCTAAAACATTTGAAACATTTTTTATTTATTTTGATTTGAAACGTTGTTTTATTTTGATAAATACTTCTATTGTTCTATTTCTTAAGTGTGTAAATTGAAATGATTTGCTGTTATTAGGTCAAATTCCTGATTTGCTTATTTTTATTTCTAGAAACTATGTCATGGTCAAAACCAGAAACTAAAGGGACAGTGCCACTTCCACGAAGCCTTCATACTGCCAGTGTTATAGGAAACAAGTATGGCTTTCTTTTTTTTTTTTTTTTTACCAATTCGAAAGATTCATACAAAAAAAGTAAAGATGCTACTTTCTTAAAAATAGACTACCAAGCCGGGCGTGGTGGCGCACGCCTTTAGTCCCAGCACTCAAGAGGTAGAGGCAGGAGGATTTCTGAGTTCGAGGCCAGCCTGGTCTACAGAGTGAGTTCCAGGACAGCCAGGGCTATACAGAGAAACCCTGTCTCAAAAAACAAAACAAAACAAAAAAACAAACAAAACAAAAAAATAGACTACCAAACTTAATAATGCCTCCATGTGCTAAAATAATCTGTCTGTGGGAGCTGAAACACCTGCACACTGTTATCTGCTAGTACTGTCTCTGATGCCCACGTGCACACCGTTACCTGTCAGTACTGCCTCTGATGCCCACCTGCACACCGTTACCTGTCAGTACTGTCTCTGATGCCCACCTGCACACTGTTACCTGTCAGTACTGTCTCTGATGCCCACCTGCACACCATTACCTGTCAGTACTGCCTCTGATGCCCACCTGCACACTGTTACCTGTCAGTACTGCCTCTGATGCTTACTAAACCTCCTCTCTGCGACTTTCCTTGCATGGGTATCATGACCATCAGCCGGTTTTGGCAAGCTGCTTTGTCCTCTCTGTGGTTAGATTCCCAGCAGCCACATGGTGGTTCACATCTGTTAGTAACTCCAGTCCCAGCGAACCAGATGCCAGCTTCCTCAGGCACAAGGCACACATGTGATGCATATGCACACATGCATGAAAAACACCCATACACATGAAATAAAATAGGTCTTAAAAAGAATTCTCTCACGCCGGGCGTGGTGGCACACTCCTTTAATCCCAGCACTCGGGAGGCAGAGGCAGGCAGATTTCTGAGTTCGAGGCCAGCCTGGTCTACAAAGTGAGTTCCAGGACAGCCAGGACTACACAGAGAAACCCTGTCTCGAAAAAAACCAAAAAAAAAAAAAAAAAAAAAAAAAAAAAAAAAAAAAAAAAAAAAAAAAAAAAAAAAAAAAAAAAAAAGAATTCTCTCTCATTGGCAACGTCAGCCTGGGAGAGCAGGGTCTAAAAACAAGGTGGACTAAATTCTCATGCAATAGCCAACTTTATTCAGGATCACATGAGTAAGGTGTTCAATCACAAGGACAAGCCACATGTGGCAAAACATTTTTTTTCATACAGGCATATGAATAACAACAGCTGAAGTAAAGTGTCCACTACACCTGGAAGGAGCATGAACACACATTCCAAGAACAGTTGTGTGCTTTGAAGAAACTCAAGTCTCAAGACTCTTGTTTTCTCACACGCACTCACAATTCTCACACTGCTCCATTTCTGGACTGTGTTCCAACAAGAACCTTTAGGTGCTGGGGAAAGTTTAAGCTTATTTATTTATCGGTTTTAACAGTGCTAGACTTTGAACCGAAGGTCTCGTGCATATTTCATAAATGTCTTACCACAGAACTGCATTACCAAACTTTTTGTTTTTTTGTTTTTTGTTTTCATTTGAAGACTAGGTTTCATTGACTTACCCAGGCAAACCTCAAACTTGTAATCTTTCTGCCTCAGCCTCCCTGAGTGGCTGAATTGTAAGCCTGCACCATCGGGCCTGTTCAAGCATGGTTTCACCACAGCCTCCCATGCAGTTGGGGGACTATAGGCTTCATAGCCATACCAGGCTTAAAGTTGTTAAAGTTAAGTAATAGCAGTAGCCAAAGTTATGTGCAATGTCACCATTTTTTGGCCACTGTTTTAGCCACTGTTTGTTGATGTGATTAAAATCTCCTGACAAGAGCAACTTAGGAAGGAAGAGCCAGCTCTGCTCACAGTTTGAGGGCAGGTCCATCAATTTGGGGAGGCCACTGTGTCTGCTATCAAGAAGCAGAGAGAAGCCGGGCGTGGTGGCGCACGCCTGTAATCCCAGCACTTGGGAGGCAGAGGCAGGCGGATTTCTGAGTTCGAGGCCAGCCTGGTCTACAAAGTGAGTTCCAGGACAGCCAGGGCTATACAGAGAAACCCTGTCTCAAAAAAACAAAAAACAAAACAAAAAAAAAGCAGAGAGAGATGGGTGCTTGAGTTTTACTGTATTATACAGCACTGGTCTCAGGTGTGTTAGATTCTAATTCAGCACTGCTTTATAAAACTGTCAGCTTTCTCTTGTCACTGTTGTGCCGCTGTGACAGGCATTTGTTTCATTTCCCAGTGTGCCCTTAAACTCATGGGCTCAAATAATCCTCCTGTTTGCTTAGCTTCCAAGTATCCTTGACTTGAGATGTGTACCACCCTGACTTAAATGGTAAACTCTTTAAAAACAACAACAAAAACTGCAAACCATTTTACCCATTTTCTTATTTATAGTATAGTAAGGACTGCATTATTTCTGAAGTTTAAGTCAACAAATAAATATAAGTTCTTAGTATTTCTGATCCAAAAAGTAAAAATTAAATCACTTAAATTTTTTTGGTTTTCTTTTGTTGTCTAGGATGTACATTTTTGGTGGATGGGTTCCACATAAAGGTGAAAATCCTGAGACTTCTCCCCATGACTCTGAGTGGAGATGCACCAGCTCGTTTTCTTACCTAAACCTAGGTGAGTCTTCGGAAACTGACTCACTGACGTGATGTCTGGTAATAAAGTAATTTTTGTTATTTTGCTGCTTCAGAGCAGTAGCTGAGTCATGGAAGTTCCTTTCTTTCTAGATACAGCAGAGTGGACTACTCTAGTATCAGATTCTCAGGAAGATAAAAAAAATTCAAGGCCAAGACCGAGAGCAGGACACTGCGCTGTTGCGATTGGCACTCGACTATACTTTTGGAGTGGAAGAGATGGCTACAAAAAAGCACTCAATAGTCAGGTCTGCTGCAAGGACCTGTGGTATCTTGATACTGGTAGGTAAGAGTACTTAATTAAGTTCTAACTGTAGGAACTATGTCTGTGTCTAATGATTTCTTCTCTTTCTTAGAACTAGAAATGAGTGCAAGAAATGTATAACTACTCCCCACTCCGAGGAAGTCTCTTGATTCCTCTCTCCTTGAGGCAGGTCTTACTCTTAATTACTGAGACATCTCTCCTTTTAATAACTTTTTAAAAAGATTTATTTATTTTATGTATATGAGTACACTGTAGCTGTACAGATGGTTGTGAATCTTCATGTGGTTGTTGGGAATTGAATTTAGGACCTTTGCTTGCTCCGGTCAGCCCCACTTGCTCAGTCCTTGCTGGCTCTGGCCCAGAGATGTATTTATTACTATACTGTGACTGTTCACTGTACAGCTTCAGAAGGCAGCTAACTACTCACCAGCTTTACTCAGTAAAGCTTTTTAAAAGTACTTTCCATGGAGAAGTATTTTACTTTACTGTAAAGGATAATTTATTTCTTTTACTGTGAGGATAATTTATTCCAGTTAAGGGTTCCCCTCTGTGGGGCTGGAGAGGTAGCTCAGCTGTGAAGAGCTCATTCTGTTCTTATAGAGGACTCCAGGTCCCTTCCTAGCTTTAGCTTCCACATGAGGAAGTGTGTGTAACTCCATCTCCAGGGCATCTGGCACCTTCTTCTGAGCGTTATATCCAACTCAAATGCACAGCCGCATAGGTAAAGGTAGAAAGTGAAGGGTTTCATCATGGCATTTTCATACACATCATAATGTTTTCTTCTAGTTCTCCTCCCTCTAAAGGTTTATTGCCTTTTCTGAGATAGAGTCTTGTGTATCCCAGCTGGTCTTGAACTCATTATATGGCGAGTGATAAACTTTTGAGTCTTCTTTCTCTCTACCTCCCTAGTATTGGCATTAAGGTGTGCAAGCAGAATGCTTGATTTATGTAGTGCTTTTGTATATAAAAAGTTGATTATTAAAATGTTGGGAACAACAATGAATAGAACAACTAAATTGGAGACTAGATGTTTTCATTTAAAAAGCACACTAGCAAAGAGAAAGACAGAAAATCCAGTTTACTGATTTGTCTTTTAAATTGAGATTTACTAATTTACTAGTTGGCCCTGGCATTCCCCTGTACTGGGGCATATAAAGTTTGCTAGACCAAGGGGCCTTTCTTCCCAATAATGGCGGGACTAGGCCATCTTCTAATACATATGCAGCTAGAGACACGAGCTCTGGGGGTTCTGATTAGTTCATATTGTTGTTCCATCTACAGGGTTGCAGACCCCTACAGCTCTTGGGTAATCTCTCTAGTTCCTACTTAGGGACCCTGTGTTCCACCCTATAGATGACGGTGAGCATCCACTTCTGTATTTGCCAGGCACTGAGAAAGCCTCACAGGAGACAGCTATATCAGGGCCCTTTCAGCAAAATCTTGCTGGCGTTTGGTGGCTGATTATGTGATGGACACCCCAGGTGGGGCAGTCTCTGGATGGTCCATCCTTTCATCTTAGCTCCAAACTTTATCTCTGCAACTCCTTCCATGGATATTTTATTCCCTATTCTAGGGAGGAATGAAGTATCCACGTGTTAGTCTTCTTTCTTTATTTTCTTGTGTTTTGAAAGTTGTATCTTGGGTATGCTAGGTTTCTGGGCTAATATCCACTTATCAGTGAGTGCATATCAAGTGACTTCTTTTGTGATTGGGTTACCTCACTAAGAATGATATCCTCCAGATACATCCATTTGCCCAAGAATTTAATAAATTCATTGTTTTTAATAGCTGAGTAGTACTCCATTGTGTAAATGTACCACATTTTCTGTAATACCAAAGGGCTCAGAAGCACTTGAAAAATTGCTCAACATCCTTAATAATCAGGGAAATGCAAATCAAAACAACCCTGAGATTCCACCTCACACCAGTCAGAATGGCTACGATCAAAATTCAGGTGACAGCAGACGCTGGTGAGGATGTGGAGAAAGAGGAACACTCCTCCATTGCTGGTGGGATTGCAAGCTGGTACAACCACTCTGGAAATCAGTCTGGCAGTTCCTCAGAAAACTGGACATAGTACTACCAATTGATCCAGCAATACCTCTCCTGGGCATATACCCAGAAGATGTTCCAACTGGTAACAAGGACACATGCTCCACTATGTTCATAGCAGCCTTATTTATAATAGCCAGAAGCTGGAAAGACCCCCAGATGTCCCTCAACAGAGGAATGGATACAGTTAGGGTTTCTTTAACTATGATGAAACAACATAACCAAATCAACTTGGAGAGGAAACTTTATTTGGCTTACACTTCAATATTGAGACTCACCATTAAAGGAAATCAGGGCAGGAACCTGAAGGGCAGGAGCTGATGCAGAGGCCATGGAAGGATGCTACTTCCTGGCTTGCTTCCCTGTGGGTTGTTCAGCCTGCTTTTTTATAGATCTAGCACCCCCACAATGGGCTGGGCCCTCCTACATTGAGCACTAATTGAGAAAATGACCTGTGGCTGGATCTCATGGAGGCAGTTCCTCAATTGAGGTTCCCACCTTCCAGATGACTCTAGCTTGTGCTGAGTTGGCATAAAACTAGCTAGCCTGGACGTGGATAATACAAAGATAAGCTTCAGCTGAAAAAAATTATAACTAAAATTGAGTATGTATGGATTTTTCTCTATGAAACATATCAGTTTTTGTTCTCTACTTGAGAGATCTGTGCTTTTAAAGGGTTAAGAAAATCCTCCACTGGATCAGTAACTATTATTTTTTTAAAAGGCTTTAGACACCACTGTTCATTTAAACATTTCATGTTGCATGTAGGGTTGAGGCCTTGTGGGCTTTGCCTTGTCTACTTGTCTTTGCATGTCTGTTGTTGCCAGTGTTCAGCTCATGTTTCTGCAGTCACAAGGGTGAGACTGTGGGGACAGCCTCTGACATTGCTCGGAGACACAGTCTCAGAAAAGTCCCTGTCCTCTGGCTTTTACAGTCTTTCTGTCTCCTCTTCTGCAGTGTTCCCTGAGTCTTAGGTGCAGGAGAGTGGGAGAAATAGTCTTCTCCAAGGAGTAGAGCACATCAGTTGTTTTATCCAACACAAAATAATCAGCCCCAAAAACATCATACAAGTAACCTTATACAGACTGAGCAGGTTATGTAGTACTATAGGGACCTTACACTACAGAGGTCAAAGGCTGAGACCCACAGGAGAAGACATGTGCTCATCTTCCTAAGCCTTCCTACCTCATTTATAGTTTCCAGTTCCATCCATTTTGGTTTTGGTTTTGGTTTTTTTAGGGGGGTGGAGGTGGGAGAAGGGAAGAAGTTGTTTTTTTCATGACAGAGTTTCTCTGTGTAGCTAAGCTGTCCTGGAACTCACTCTGTAGACCAAGCTGGCCTTGAACTCAGAGATCCACCTGCCTCTGCCTCCCCAGTGCTGGGATTAACTGTATGGGCCACCACTGCCTGGCTTTATTATTTTTTTCAAACTATAATTCTGTTTTTCTCTGTGTATATTCCATTCTTTCACCTGTTGCCAGACCTCTAGTTGATGCATTTCCTTGACATTATGAATAGCATAGCCATATACATAAATGAGGAAGTATGTCTGAAATAGGATGTAAAGGCCTTTTGATAGATGCCCAAGAGTGATATAGCTAGGTCAAGTGGGAGTTCTGACTTTGGGCTTTTGAGACTCTCCCATTGATGTCCATAGTGGCAGTATCAGTCACACTCTGGGCAGCAGGAGTGAGTCTTGTTTTCCAGAGGTTTTCAGTGTTCCTGCTTTCTTTTTTCTTTCTTTCTTTTTTTTTTACATTTCAAGTGTTATCTCCTTACCCGGTTTCCCCCACTCCTGGAAGCCCCATATCCTATCCCCCTCCTTTAGGTGCTTCTCAATCCTTCAAGTTTCCTCAATTGAGAATTCTCTGTTTAGCTTTGTTCCCCATTTTTAAATAGGGTTATTGGGTTCTCTGGAGTCTAACTTCTTGAGTTCTTTGTATATATTGGATATTAGTCCTCTATCAGATGTAGGATTGGTAAAGATCTTTTCCCAATCTGTTGGTTGCTGTTTTATCCTATTGACAGTGTCCTTTGCCTTACAGAAGCGTTGCAATTTTATGAGGTCCCATTTATCAAATCTTGATCTTAGAGCATAAGCTATTGGTGTTCTGTTCAGGAACTTTCCTCCTGTGCCCATGTGTTCTAGACTTTTCCCCACTTTATCTTCTGTTAGATTCAGTGTATCTGGTTTTATGTCTTTGATCCACTTGAACTTGAGCTTTGTACAGGGAGACAAGAATGGATCAATTTGCATTCTTCTACATGTTGACTGCCAGTTGAACCAGCACCATTTGTTGAAAATGCTGTCTCTTTTCCACTGGATGGTTTTAGCTCCTTTGTTAAAGATCAAGTGACCATAGGTGTGTGGGTTCATTTGTGGGTCTTCAATTCTATTTCATTGATCTACTTGCCTGTCAATGAACCAATACCATGCAGTTCTTAACACAGTTGCTCTGTAGTACAGCTTGAGGTCAGGGATGGTGATTCCCCAGAAGTTCTTTTATTGTTGAGAATAGTTTTCACTATCCTGGATTTTTTGTGGTTTGTTTGTTTTGTTTTGTTTTGTTAGTCCAAATGAATTTGAGAATTGCTCTAACTCTATGAAGAATTGAGTTGGAATTTTGATGGGGATTGCATTGAATCTGTAGATTGCTTTCAGCAAGATGGCAATTTTTACTATATTTATCCCATCAGTCCACAAGCATGGGAGATCTTTCCATCTTCATCAATTTCTTTCTTCGGAGACTTGACATTCTTGTCGTACAGATCTTCCGCTTGTTTGGTTAGAGTCACACCAAGATATTTTATACTGTTTGTGGCTATTGTGAAGGGTGTCATTTCCCTAGTTTCTTTCTCAGCCTGTTTATCCTTTGAGTAGAGGAAAGCTACTGATTTGTTTGAGTTCATTTTATATCTGGCCACTTTGCTAAAGTTGTTTATCAGCTATAGGAGTTCTCTGGTGGAGTTTTTGGGGTTACTTAAGTATTATATCATATCATCTGCAAATAATGATAGTTTGACTTCTTCCTTTCCAATTTGTATCCCCTTGATCTCCTTTCGTTGTCGAATTGCTCTAGCTAGAACTTCAAGTACTATATTGAATAGATAGGTAGATAGTGGGCAGCCTTGTCTAGTTCCTGATTTAGTGGGATTGCTTCAAGTTTCTCTTTAGTTTGATGTTGGCTACTGGTTTGCTGTATATTGCTTTTACTATGTTTAGGTATGGGCTGTGAGTTCCTGATCTTTCCAACACATTTAACATGAAGGAATATTGAATTTTGTCAAATGCTTTTTAGCATCTAATGAGATGATCGTGTGGTTTTTTTCTTTGAGTTGTGTATGTAGTGGATTACATTGACAGATTCCCATATATTGAACCATCCCTGCATCCCTGGGATTAAGCCTACTTGATCATGGTGAATGATTGTTTTGATGGGTTCTTCAACCTAGTTTGCAAGAATTTTACTGAGTATTTTTGCATTAATATTCATAAGGGAAATTGGTCTGAAGTTCTCTTTCTTTGTTGGGTCTTTGTGAGGTTTTGGTATCGGCATAACCGTGGCTTCATTGAACAAATTGGGTAGTGTTCCTTCTGTTTCTATTTTTTGGAATAGTTTGAAGAGTATTGGTTTCAGGTCTTCTTTGAAGGTCTGTACTGGCTAGTTTTGTGTCAACTTGACACAGCTGGGGTTATCACAAAAAAAGGAGCTTCAGTTGGGGAAGTGCCTCCATGAGATCTAACTGTGGGGTATTTTCTCAATTAGTGATCGAGGGGGAAAGGCCCCTTGTGGGTGGGACCATCTCTGGGCTGGCAGTCTTGGGTTCTATAAGAGAGCAGGCTGAGCAAGCCAGGGGAAGCAAGCCAGTAAAGAACATCCCTCCATGGCTTCTGCATCCTGCTTTCTGACCTGCTTGAGTTCCAGTCCTGACTTCCTTTGGTGATGAACAGCTGTATGGAAGTGTAAGCCGAATAAACCCTTTCCTCCCCAACTTGCTTCTTGGTCATGATGTTTTGTCCAGGAATAGAAACCCTGACTAAGACAAGGTCTGATAGAATTCTGCACTAATCCCATCTGGTCCTGGGCTGTATTTTGTTGGGAGACTTTTAATGGCTGTTTCTATTTCTTTAGGATTTACAAGACTGTTTAGATGATTTATCTGATCCTAATTTAACTTTGGTATTTGATATCTGTTAGAAAATTGTCCATTTCATCCAGGTTTTCCAGTTGTGCTGAGTATAGGCTTTTGTAGTAGGATCTGATGATTTTTTAATTTCCTCAATTTCTTGGTATATCTCCCTCTTCATTTCTGATTTTGTTAATTTGGATACTGTCTCTGTGCACTCTGGTCAGTCTGGCTAAGAGCTTATCTATCTTGTTGATTTTCTCATAGAACCAGCTCCTGTTTTTTTTTTATTCTTTGTATAGTTCTTTTTGTTTCTACTTCGTAGATTTCAGCCCTAAGTTTAATTTTTATCTGCCGTCTACTCCTCTTAGGTGCATTTGCTGCTTTTTGTTCTAGAGCTTTCAGGTAGGCTGTTAAGCTGCTAGTGTATGCTCTCTCCAGTTTCTTTCTGGAGGCACTCAGAGCTATGAGTTTTCCTCTTAGGACTGCTTTCATTGTGTCCCATAAGTTACAGTATGTTTGTTGTACCTTCATTTTCATTAAATTCTAAAAAGTTTTTAACTTCTTTATTTATTTCTTCCTTGACCAAGTTATCATTGAGTAGAATGTTGTTCAGCTTCCATGTGTATGTGGGCTTTTTGTTGTTTTTTTGACTGTTGAAGACCAGCCTTAATCCATACTGATCTGATAGGATGCATGAGATTGTTTCAGTCTTCTTATATCTGTTGAGGTCTGATTTGTGACCGATTATATCGTCAGTTTTGGAGAAGGAACCATGAGGTTTCTGAGAAGAAGATATATTCTTTTGATTTAGGCTGAAATATTCTATAGATGTCTGTTAAATCTATTTGGTCCATAACTTCTGGTTTTTGGGGCGGTTTTTTACTGTTTTTGTTTTTTGTTTTTTGTTTGTTTATTTGTTTTTTGGTTTTTCGAGACAGAGTTTCTCTGTATAGCCCTGGCTGTCCTGGAACTCACTCTGTAGACCAGGCTGGTCTTGAACTCAGAAATTCACCTGCCTCTACCTCCCAAGTGCTGGAATTAAAGGCATGCAACACCACGCCCGGCTGGTCCATAACTTCTGTTAGTTTCACTGTGTCTCTGTTTAGTTTGTGTTTCCATGATCTATCCATTGATTAGAGTTTGGTGTGGAAGTCTCCCACTTTATTATTGTGTGAGGTGCAATATGTGTTTTGAATTTTAGTAAAGTTTCTTTTATTAATGTGGGTGCCCTTGCATTTGGAGCATAGATGTTCAGAATTGAGAATTATTCTTAGTAGATTTTTTCCTTTGAGTATAAAGTGTCCTTTCTTATCTATTTTGATGACTTTTGGTTGAAAGTTGATTTTATTCTATATTAAAATGGTTACTCCAGCTTGTTTCTTGGGATTATTTGCTTGGAGAATTGTTCTCCAGCCCTTTACTCTGAGGTAGTGTTTGCCTTTGACAGTGAGGTACGTTTCCTGTATGCAGCAAAATGTTATGCCCTGTTTCTGTATCCAGTCTATTAGTGCATGTCTTTTTATTTGGGAATTAAGTCTATTGATATTGAGAGATATTAAGGAATAGTGATTGTTGCTTCCTGTTATTTTTGATGTTATTTATATGTTTATGTGACTATCTTCTTTTGGGTTTGTTGTAAGAAGATTCCTTTCTTGCTTTTTCTAGGGTGTAGTTTCCCTCCTTGTGTTGGTGTTTTCCATCTATTATCCTCTGTAGCGCTGAATTTGTGGAAAGATAGTGTATAAATTTGGCTTTGTCATGAAATATCTTGGTTCCTCCATCTGTGGTAATTGAGAGTTTTGCTGGGTATAGTAACCTGGGCTGGCATTTGTGTTCTCTGAGGATCTGTATGAGAACTGCCCAGGATCTTCTAGCTTTTAGAGTCTTTGGTGAGAAGTCTGGTGTAATTCTGATAGGTCTGCCTTTATATGTTACTTGACCTTTTTCCCTTACTACTTTTAATATTCTTTCTTTGTTTTGTGCATTTGGTATTTTGACTATTATGTGACGAAAGGAATTTCTTTTCTGGTCAAGTCTATTTGGAGTTCTGTAGGCTTCTTGTATGTTCATGGGCATCTCTTTCTTTAGGTTAGGGAAGTTTTCTTCTGTAATTTTGTTGAAGATACTTACTGGTCCTTTAAGTTGGGAATCTTCACTCTCTTCTATACCTGTTATCCTTAGGTTTGGTCTTCTCATTGTGTCCTGGATTTCCTGGATGTTTTGGGTTAGGAACTTTTTGCATTTTGCATTTTCTTTGACTGTTGTGTCAATGTTTTCTGTGGTATCTTCTGCACCTGAGATTCTCTCTTCTATCTCTTGTATTCTGTTGGTGATACTTGCATGTATGACTCCTGATCTCTTTTCTAGACTAGCTCCAGGTTTGTCTCTCTTTGTGATTTCTTTATTGTTTCTATTTCCATTTTTAAATCCTGGATGGTTTTGTTAATTCCTTTACCTGTTTGATAATGTTTTCCTGTAATTTTGTATAAACTGGTATTCTCTTGTATTTCTTTAAGGGAGTATTTATGACCTTCTTATAATCCTCTATCATCATCATGAGATGTGATTTTAAATCAGAGTCTTGTTTTTCTAATGTGTTGGAGTATCCAGGACTCGCTGTGGTGGGAGAACCGGGTTCTGATGATGCCAAGTAGCCTTGGTTTCTGTTGCTTAAATTCTTGCCCTTGCCTTTCGACATCTGGTTATCTCTGGTGTTAGCTGGTATTGCTGTCTCTGACTGTGGCTTGTCCCTCCTGCAAGCCTCTGTGTCGGCACTCCTGGGAGACCAGTTCTCTCCTGGAGGAATTTGGGTATGAAGAGCTGTAGTACAGGGTCGACTCTGGGGTGCAGACAGAAATCAGAAATATCCTGTCCCCAGCTGTTCCTTGATTTCTGTGTCCTGATGGTTCTGGGATTGTCCCTCTTCGGCCAGGAGTTTGAAGAGAAATGGTGGTGTTACCTGTGCTTGCAGGTATGTTGGCTCTCCTGGGAGACCAGTTCTCTCCTGGCGGTATTGGTGTATGCAGTGCTGTGGCACAGGATCGGCTCCTGGCGCAGATAGAAACCAGAAGGCTCCTGTCCCAGGCAGCTCCTAGGTTCTTGTGTCCTGACGTTTCCATGAGGTTTCCTCTGAGCAGCAGTGCTGCTTTTACCTGCACTCACAGGCTTGTCTGCACTCCTGGGAGGTTAGCTCTCTCTGGTGCTATTTGGGTATGGAGCCTCATTACAGAGGATCAGTTCCAGGCCAGACAAAAAAGGGCTTGTGTTGCTGTTTTCACTGAGACCCTTTCTGACAGTGAAAAGACAATCACAGTATTTTCATTTGCATTTCCCTGATCACCAAGGATGTCAAACACATTTTAAAGTATTTATTAGCCATTATATTTCCTCTTTTGAAAATTCTCTGCTGCTCAGCTCATTTTTTAATTGGGTTGTTTGCAGAAATTAATTTCATGCAGTCCCATATGTTGATAATTGCCTTATTTCCTGAGTGACTGGACTCCTATTTTACAAATCCTTACCTGTGATTTGAGGTATCTTCCCTACCTTTTCCTCTAGCGTTTTCCAGGTTTCAGATTTGGTTCCTTTTTTCCATGTGCGTTAGTGTTTTGCCTGTATATATGTCTATGTGAGGGTGTCAGATCTCCTGGAACTTGAGTTACAGACAGTTGTGAGCTGCCATGTTGGTGCTGAGAATTGAACCTGGGTCCTCTGGAAGAATAGCCAGTGCTCTTAACCCCTGAGCCATCTCTCCAGCCCCAGTTTTGGTTCTTTTTAGCATGATGACCTTTTCTACTCTCCTGTCTTGAGAAGCTTTTGGATTTTCTTTTTTCTGGTTCCTGCAATTTTTAAATCTTATGATGCTGGCAGCTTGTTTCTGTTCATTTATTTAGACTGAGTCTTCCATTATAGCCCAAGAGGCCTCAAATTTGCAATCCTCCTGCCTTAGGTATGCACCACCATTCTCTCTTTGGTGCATGATTGTTTGTTAAGGAAGGTTTTATTTTTATTATTTTGAATTATTTGTAGGTGTGTGGTCTTAATTTTAGTATGTGCAAGCAAGTGCGGGTGCCTGCAGAAGCCAGAGGCATCTCATCCCCTGGAATGGGAGCTCCACATGGCTGGGACCCTCCTGATGACTGTGTGGGAAGTAACTCAGGCGCTCTCTAGCCATCTCCTCAGCTCTGCAGAGCTGATGTAATCTGCTGTGCTGAGGACTCACTGGGCCCTTTCAGTCTGGAAACTCGGGTTGTTTAGTTTCGTAGAAATTTATTTCAGGGGCTGCTGGAGAGATGGCTCAGGGGTTAAGAGCACTGACTGCTCTTCCAGAGGTCCTGAGTTCAATTTCCAGCAACCACATGGTGGCTCACAACCATCTGTAATGAGATCCTATGCCCTCTCTGGTATGTCTGAAGACAGAGTACTCACATACATAAAAAAATTAAACCTTTAAAAAAAGGTATTTCAGGACTTTAATTTTTCAAAATTCTCTCCATATCTTCTATCTTCATATGTGTTTGGTCTGCTTCCTAAATCCCTCCAAATGTTTGCTTTTATTCAGGTCTGAGTTGTCTTACTTTGACAAATAAAAACAGCTTAGTTTATTAATGGGATGTTGGAGGACTTTTTATGGGATTTGTTGAAGTTACTAGGCCATAAAGTAAATATTTCAGGCCATATGGGTCCCCTAATTCACCTTGAAGTATGAAAGTAACCCTAGGCAAAATACATTAACAGACTATTTCAGCAGACTTGTTGAGGAAACAGGCTTGAACTGGCTCTGTTCTATTGTCTTATGTTGCTGCTCCTCAGTAAAAAGATAGATTTGAGGCTGGAGGGATGGCTGACTTAGCAGTTAAGAATGCAAGCAGCTGGGCTGGTGAGATGGCTGAGCGGGTAAGAGCACCCGACTGCCCTTCCAAAGGTGATAAGTTCAAATCCCAGCATCCACATGGTGGCTCACAACCATCCATAACGAGATCTGGCGCCCTCTTCTGGAGTGTCTGAAGACAGCTACAGTGTACTTACATATAATAAATAAAATAAATCTAAAAAAAAAAAAAAAAAAAGAGTGCAAGCAGCCTTTCCAAAGGGCTACATGGCACCTCACAACATCTGTAACTCCAGTTCCAAGGACCTGACACCTTCTTCTGTCCTGTGTGTACCAGGCATGCACGTGATGCACAGGTATACATAAAGGCAAAACACCTATAAACATAAAATAATGATTAAAAAATTTTTAAAAGATAATATTTTTAAATAAATAAGATAATGGGCCTGCTGAGCTACAGGCTTGTAGACTGTAAATCACAAAGACGAATTTTCTTAGCTAACTATTGAAAGCTGGGAACTTACTTTCTCTCAGTTATGAGGCTCTCTCACACCCTAAGTATACATAGAAGATAGGACCAAAGATATTGTATATGTAATCTTAAAGATATGTTAGTTGTTGTGGAAATGTTAGGAATATTTTATACCAAGGTTATATGCTTTGGCTAATACTGATTTTGGTAAAGGGATATTATATTAAAACACTATATATTTTCCAAAATATATTCCAGTCATTTTTCCTAACAGCAGTATTTATAGCATGTATGCTGTTTGTTAAAAATCAACTCTTTAAATTTAAAAAAATTAAAATTTCTAAAGGTAAAATAGCAAAGCAGTAATTATATAATACTCATTTACATCCCTCAGCCTTTTAGGCTGGATTGTCATGCTCAGGATAGACCTCAGGTTTCTGGGATTAAACATTTTTCATTCTGAGTCTAATTACTTAAGTAGTTGGTATTGGGTTGTTTATTTTTATGAGAATCTGAATAAAATCAGAACTGTACAGTACTGTGCTCTCACGGACTTTGGCTTCATTTAAGTATATTCAGTAAGCAGTGCAGAGCTCATCGCTGGAGATCTCAAAGCTTCTGCACACCAGAACTATTGGAAAATTATTGATGCATTTGAAACTAAAGGATTATATGGATATTTTTCTTTAGAGAGACCTCCAGCACCATCACAAGTCCAGTTAATCAAAGCTACTACCAACTCTTTCCATGTCAAGTGGGATGAAGTGCCTACGGTTGAGGGCTATCTTTTGCAGTTGAATACTGACCTGACGTACCAAGCTACATCATCTGACTCTTCAGCAGTGCCAAGTGTGCTAGGTAAAATAAGTGTCATGCTTGAGGAATGCATGTCTGCTCATGTGCTTCTTAAAAACCCAGAAAATGTTGTGGTCATGCTCGGGTCAGGATGATGTGCGAATTAAACCTGTCCTGGTACATACCTGGTAAGCCGACTCCCCTGAGCCTCAGCTCTGAATCTTGGCTGCTTTACTGTTGTGGTGGTAGAACTCAGAAAGGAACATAGAGTTCATTTGACACTGTTTTAAAATTGATAGTACTTGAGTTCCAGAAATGTTTTTAATTAGCTTTCAGAAATATTTTACTGGGTTTTTTTTTTTTAAGTGTTTTTAACTGAACAGACCTTGGAAAGTAATTAAATTTGTTACAGTCTTCAGGAAGGATTTCAGCAACTATTAAGTAAACTATTAAGAAATCGGCTAAACTTGAGTAAAGATGATATTTTTAATCTTTAACATATATATTTACAACATATTTTATGGATGCTAATTAAGAGCGCATCAGTGTGAACTTTCTCATTCCTACAGGAGGCAGGCCGGACCCTCACAGACAAGGCAGTAATAGCACCCTTCATAACAGTGTAAGTTGAAGCATCTGTGGTGACAATGAGGATTTATGGCTCGAGTCCCCGTTTTTATTGAGATTTTTCTGTATGTTACTCTGAATAAGTGATTACTCCTGGCTTTCTATGCAAATCATCTCTGAGATGTCCAGGCAGCTCTGTTCTCCCAGGGCTGGGCTGGGGCAAGGCTCAGGGTTAGAGTACTTGGTAGCATATGTGAGACCCTGGATTCACTCTCTAGCCCCACAGAAATAAAAGGGAAAAGAGTTCCACAGGATTATTATGACAGAAGCCTGAAGAAGTGCATTCTCTTGTTATGAAGAGAAGCCTGGTTTCATCGCATATAGCATTGGATGCTGTTCTACTCCATTTGATACTTAGGAGCCAGGCGTGGTGGTGCATGTCTGTATTCCCAGCGTTGGAGAGCTGGAGCCAGAGCATTCAGAAAGTCAAGGCCAGCCTTAGCTATACTGTTTAGAGCCAACCTGAACTTAAGCAGAGCACTGTCTGGACCAAAGTGCATTTTCGTATGTTTATATTGTAACATTACTAGATGTCACACATACATTAATTCTGAATCTATAAAATATGATTTAAGTGTATTTTCATGTTATACTACATATTTCATTTACAAAGAATATCAGTAGCTAAACCGAACAACTATGAGTTCACTTGTTCTTTATGAAGTAGTCATGGTAAGTATTTGTATAAGATAATGGCTCAACTTATTAAAGTTTATATTTTCTTCTGGTAAACTGCTGTTGATAGCAGTGGACCCTTTCCATGGAAAGGGATGAGCTGTATTCCTATTCTGAGCATAACTGAGGATGAGGAGTGTGAGAAAATACTGTAGTGTGCAGGAAGGAGGACATACACGCTTTGTTCATACAGTTTGTGAGTTGTCTGTTTCAGTAGACAAACTATACTTATGTCTATAAAGGTGTTGTGAATATTATATGGTGCGCTTGCGTGTGTCACGCGCATGTGTGCGCGCATGTGTATGTGTGTGTGTGCCATTAGTTGCCTCCCTTTTTCATTTTATTTTATCTTTCCTATAATTAATTTATATTCAGATTCCAGCCATTTCTTTTTGTCTTTTTTTTTTTCTTCTGGAGCCTTTCTTCATGCTCTAGTTCAGGGCTTCCTTAGCCTGTTCAACACACAGCCTCCTTTTTTTGCCTAAGAAAAATGTGCACACTTCACTTCAATATCTAATATAAAAGAAGTATACAAATGAAATACCTGCTAATAATAGTTTATAGAGAAATGTGTGGTGTGTATATGCAAGTGAACATGTGTAGACATGGAAGGTGGAGGCTGGCATCAGGTGACTTCCCAGTCATTCTCTACTGAGTTTTAAGACAGGCTCTCTAAACCTGAGTCTTGTAAATTCAGCTATACTGACTGGCCAGCAAGCCCTAGGGATCCATCCTCCTGCCTCTACTCCCCGAGCACTCTTCCACCTCATAGAGCTTTTTCACATGAAATTTTGTTTGGATCCTAGGCTCCTGAACTCAGGTCCTTATATTTGTGCTGAAAGTATTTTATCAAATGAGTCATCTTCCTAACCTGAGAAATTGCTTTAAAAATAATTATTTGGTATGCATACATTAAATATAAAAGCAAATTTTCATGCTGATGAAATGGTCATCCCAGTTAATTTTTACATGCCTAAGTCTTGGGTGAATACTTAATACTGTAGGATTTAGAACAGCTTCAATGTTTTTGAAGATTAATGGCTGTTTTGATTTTATGATTATAGTTGCCTAGAATGCCATCTCACATAAATATGTGGACAAAATGGCAGAATTATATTCAGGGCCAGTCCACACATTGCTGGAAATCCCATCCTAACTCTTTCCTTATGAGCCAAAATTCATGTAAGGCTTTTATAAAACTCAAGCAGCAATTTTAAAAAGAAATCAGATATCTAGAGGCCAGCAAGATGGTTCAGTGAGTACACACACACACACACACACACACACACACACACACACACATAAAACAACAGCAACATTGGAGTGTTTGAAGGAAGACAAGCCATCTTTATGGTTGCATGGCTATACAATGGATAATGTTGTCGTTGATAAATTGAACTGCCATAAAGTTTAAATGTGTTCATTATATTATGTTTAGGAAGGTAAATTAAATGTCACTAATAAAATCCCCATCTCTTCTGCTCTCCCAGTCCCAATCTCCTCTGCCTCAGCCTCCCAACTAACCAGAATAAAATATCTATACAGCCAGACTTAGCATTAAGAAGATTTCTGACCAAATGTTCAATAGTAAATAAGACTGATATTAGTATATTGAGTCTTTATATATAAAATTCATTCATACAGAATAATTCCTTTGCTGACATTTTTCTTTTAAGAGTCATCTGATCTTTTGGCTCTGTGTCTGTTTTTTAAAACTCAAATAGGGGCTAACAAAATGGTTCAGTGAATCAGGAACTTGCTATACAAGCCAGACCATCAGACTTCCATCCCTGAACCCTCATAAAAAGCAGGAGAAAACTCACTTCACAGGGTTGTCCTCTGACTACGAGTGCCCACCCGTACACATACACACAGTTAACACACTATAATAAAAACATTAAGTGGAGTAGTTTTCATGGCCTCACTGTGTTACTTATTTTTTTGTAATACTAGCCACCATGTTAAAATCTAAACATGCTAAACTACAGCTACAGTCTTCGGAGCATGGAGAGTAAGTGGAAAAGTCTCCTAAAACTGCTAGATTTAAAGAGTGATTCTATAGAAATTAGTGAGATAAATTTAAATGTTTTATATTTTGGTAAGTTTTAGTTTCTGCTGTTGTTTTGTGAATCTTACTTATAGCCTAGACTAGCCTAGAGCACTGGAGATTCCTGCCCTAGCTCTCAAATGACTGGGCTCCCAGGTGTGCACCACCACTCCATTGGTAAACTTGCCTTCCTGAATGTGCTTGTAAATATTTTCCTTTTATGTGTGTACTTCTGTGTCACTTACATCTCTTGCTATGATGAACTGTTTTATTTCCTGTAGGTTAGTGATACAGTAAACAGTACAAAAACTGAACACACGGCTGTGAGAGGAACTTCACTGAGAAGCAAGGCTGACTCGAGTGCTGCTCTGCACTCACCATTGGCGCCCAACACTTCCAATAACAGCAGCTGGGTGACGGACGTGCTGCACAAGAGTGAAGGTTAGGGTTACTTGTGAAGTCAGATCAAAGCTTTATAGCCTGGGTAGGGAACTCCAGAGTTACTGAAAAGTAGACATTATACTGTTTACACTGGTTTTGGTGGGGAGTGTGTGTGTGTGTGTGTTTGGTTTTTTATAACAGGGTTTCTCTGTTCAACTCTGGCCTTGAACTTGGAGATCGCCCTGCTTCTACCTCCCAAGTGCTGCCATTAAGGATATAGGCAGCCATCATCCAGCATGTGTGTGTGTGTGTGTGTGTGTGTGTGTGTGTGTGTGTGTCTTACTGTGTACTCTTGGCTGTACTGGAACAGAGATCCATCTGCCTCTGCCTCTTGGGTGCTTAGATTAAAGGCAAGTATTTATGTTATATGTTTTTGATAATTTTCCTCAGAGTAAACATAGTTGACAAGTTCACACATTGTAAATATGAAATTTCAGTTCAGGGAATGTTTGGTGACATTGAGGTTGGCCAGTGTGGTTAGTGTGACTGTCCCTGTGCTCATTTTCTGGTCACTTTTTAGCTATATGAGGTTATTTGTTTATCTTAATTGCTATTTCTAAAATGCTGAGAAATGCTGTGCTTGATAAATAGTTATCATTTAGTAAATAGTGGTGTAGCAAGTATCTGAATTAAGGAAATTCGGTTGTGGGAACAGCATTCATAAGACAGCTCATGATTTGGTGATTTTTTTTAATTTAAATATTCTGTTGTATTTTGTTTTATTTCTTATTTTTGGTTTTTTGAACAGGACTATACTTTGTAGCCCTTGCTAACCTTGAACTCACTATTGTAGCCTAGGCCAATCTAACCTGTGGCAGTCCTGTCTGAGCCTAGAAACTGTTGTGATCCACCATGCCTGCCTATATTCACATGCCATTGAGATACTTATCAAGTATTGTTTGTGATTTTACCATCAGCAATTATTTTAATAATTCTGGCATATCCTTGGAATAGAAAGTACCGTTTGTTTGTTTGTTTGTTTGTTTGTTTGTTTGTTTGTTTTGAGACAGGGTTTCTCTGTATAGCCTTAGCTGTCCTGGAACTCACTTTGTAGACCAGGCTGGCCTCAAACTCAGAAATCCGCCTGCCTCTGCCTCCTGAGTGCTGGGATTAAAGGCGTGCGCGACTACACCCGGCAGAAAGTAGTTTTTTAATTTTAAGACTTTGCAATAGCTGTTTTAAATCTGTTTCAGGGATTCAAGTATAACAGAATAAACATTGTTTTTAAATATTACAGGATAAACATTGTTTTATTTCCATTTTGCATCTACAGTAGTTAAAAATACTGTAGAACATTATGTTGTATTTTTTTTTCTTTTCATTACTGATGCAAGATTCTCTGTTTTGTTTGGTTGGATTTTACTTTCTTTGAGACTGACTCACACTATTCTCCCATGCTGGCTTAGAACTCAGCTGTTTCCCAGGCTACCTGGCCTCAAGCTCCTAGTGATTCTCCTGCTTTACCCTTCCAAGTGCTGGGATTATAGGCATGGCTTGTTATACCCAACAGGATTACTGGCTTTCTTGACATAATGGGATTGTTTGGTATAGATAAGCTTGATTCTGAACTTCCAGTTTAAAATTTTTTATTTGTAATTTTCTGCTGTATAAAGAAGTTTATGTGCTGAAAACAAATTTGAGCTAGAGCTTTCCAATTTTTGATAAAACTGGTTCTGAGCAGATGATAAAGCCAGTTTGTACCACAGTGTGACACACCATAAACACTGTCAGGGCCTGGCTCTTCAGTCCCAGGTCACCTGCAATGTGACATTCTTTGCAGACTGTAAGAACTGCCCTGTGTACTTCCAGCAGTGAAGGAATGTTATGACTGCATGTGTGTTCTCCTTGAGAGAACCCTCCAGCTTTACCAGACGGAGGGATGGTTTAGGAAATAATTGAAAGACTGGTTAGGAGTTCTTTCAGGGGCTGGCGAGATGGCTCAGTGGGTAAGAGCACTGACTACTCTTCTGAAGGTCCCTAGTTCAAATCCCAGCAACCACATGATGGCTCACAACCACCCGTAATGAGATCTGACCCCTCTTCTGGTGAGTCTGAAGTCAGCTACAGTGTGCTTATGTATAATAATAAATAAATCTTTTTTTTAAAAAAAAGGAGTTCTTTCAGGATTCTCAGACAGATGTGTAAAGATAACACAGTGGGTAAGATAGAGTAGGGGAAAACCAGTGAAGAGGCTCTTAATATGCCTTTAGCATAATATAAAGGTATCTTCATTAAGCTTTGCAGCTGGCTGGTTATGAGAGGGAAAGGTGAGTCACCTAAGACCGTTTTTTAGTTGGACATCACAGTGGCCACTGAACTTCATCAAAATGGGAGTTAGAGGAGCAAGAACACATTAGGAAGAATGTTCAACTGGGAATTTAATTGAAATACTCTATACTTCAATATCTAAATATAGAATCTAGGAAACAGTATTTGTCTATAAGTACAAATGTAGAAGTTATCTGAAGTGTAAGTTCCACAAGAGTAGATTCCCAACAGGCAGTCCGTGCCCAGGCCATCTGTGCTTGACTGACTGGTGACTTGAGCAGTGACTGGTGTTTGCAGCATAGGGTGTGGTGGGAGAGAGAGGGAAGAACTGTGTAAGAACACCAGGTAAAAATGTCACTGAGGAGAGTGAGAAAGGGGCTCTTAGCTTAGTTAAAGAGAAGTGGTTTTGTTTGTTTGTTTGCCTGCTGTTATTTTAGTCTCCTTCTTTATAGTGGCCATCACAGTTTGCAGCTCTTTGCACATGGATCTTATCAGATGAGGAAGTTCCTGAGGCAGGAACCCTGCCTGCTTTCTCTCAGCATCGTAGAAACAAGCAGACTGCCTGATAGAAAGTCTGCTGTGTTGTCATATTAGTGAATATAATTCATAGGAAGAGACAGGTTTTAAACAGAAATGTGTGGGCGCCACTGTTTATCTTCCACAATGCAAGAGAAGACAGAAAATGGACAAGACATAAATACATTTAGAACAGGAGAAAGCAGAACAGCGAAGAAATTCATGCCGGATTACCACCCCCTCCATACATACACACCCTAAAATTAGTGTCAAAGCCTTTTGATCTCTAGTGTAGTAGCAAGTAATGTCAGTATTTAGAGTGGAAGAGGAGCCGAGATGTTACATGTCCATGCTAGGTCCAGTGCACCTATTCTAAGCTTCTTATACCCAGAGATTCATCAGAAAGCACCAGGCTTTAAACTCAGGTCCTCGTGCTTCGGCACATGGAGTGTACTAAGTTCCTGGCCTGAAGGACAGTCATTCCTGAAACTTGGCTCTCTAGCACTATTTCCAGTGTGTAGACTGTGATTAACACAGTACAAATGGGGGGAAAGCCCATCTGTTAATACCGAGACCTCACTAGCAACATGTAGTACCAAATCTAAAAGTTTGGAACACGTTTCACACACTGTACTGTGATCCATTGATGCTTTGTGATCCATTGAGTCGTCAGTTACCAGTGTAGACAGGGATTACATTGTGATCCATTGAGTCGTCACAGTTACCAGCGTAGAAAGGGATTACATTGCACTGTGGGGAAGATCTTGAAGCAGTTGCTTTGTGATCCATTGAATCGTCACAGTTACCAGTGTAGACAGGGATTACATTGCACTGTGGGGAAGACCATGAAGCAGTTAGATAGATATGTAAAATAGTCTGTCCTTTTCTTCCCTTTGACTTTTATCTTTTGTGAGCTAAATCTCACCATGTAGCCCAGTCTGATCTCCTAACTTGAGGTCCCCCTGCCTCAGCCTCCTGAGTGCTGAGATTATAGGTGTGTATTTTTGCACCCAACTATACACCTCTTGTTAGCCTCAAATTAAAGAAGTGTTTGTTGCTTGTCATGTTAGGAATTGAACCCAGGGTCATTGTTATGCTACATTTAGCTACATCCCCATCCCAGTATATCCTTTGCTTCTTTGTGTTAAGTGTTTAGATCAACACACACTAGGATACAACATATCTCCTCTACTGTGAGTAGGCTCAGCAAACAGTCCAGAGGATTAACAGTCCTTGGAGTTGATTGATTTCTAAGGTTGTAACAACTTATTCTCTTGTACTAGGAACTGGGTTTCATCTTTGTAAGCATCCTCTCTTTCACTATAGCTACTCACCAAAGCCTTAGGAAGGAACGTTGGCATTAGTTTGAATGATTATTCATTTCTGATTGCTCTATTTTTCTTAGGTTGTTGTTGGTGTGTATGTGTGTGTGTGTGTGTGTGTGTGTATGCACTCACATGTGCGAGTTCATGCACTTTTGTATCCACAGATATGATTGTGTGTGCATGAAAAGGCCAGAGACACCTTATGTGTCTTCCTCAATCACTGTACATCCTGTTGCTTGAGATAGGGTCTCTAATGCCTACATAGAGCTTGCCAGTTTAGCTAAACCATCTGACCAAGAAGCCTCAGTGATCTGCTTTTCTCTGCCTCCCCAGCACTGGGCACCATGCCCAGGTGTTTTATATGGGTTCTGGGATTGAACTGACTGAGAGATTTCCCTAGCTCCCCAGTTTTTTGGGTCTCTTTAATCATGATAAAATACACATAACACAGATATGTTTACAAGTTTGGTGTCATTTAATACTCTGTATGTTTATTAACTGTTTTAGTATGTCTGAGTAATTATTTAATAGTTAACTGGTGGTTTGGTTATCAGGTGATGAAATATGTGCTCTGCCTGCAACTAAGATCAGCCGTGTAGAGGTGCATGCTGCAGCAACGCCATTTTCTGTAAGTTTATGACATGGTGGTGATGTGTGTTTAAAAGGAAATGGTCTCAGGTTTTGTGTAGTAAGGAACTGATATAAATTTAGAAGCAGGTGGAGGAATAGGACATTTCATAATATATTTAGTGAAAAGGATGATACAATAATAATGTACATTTTGTGGACCCAGTTTTGATGTAAAAATGTACTTAATACCCATGTTCATATTCTCAGTTATCAGCTCACAATGTACTTTCAATTGCTATCTCCGGGGTGTAAGGGAGGCCACAGATAATTTTGACGTTCTTCTCCATGCTTTCTCTATTTTATATATGTTTAAATGAATGTACACATGTCTATTAGTGAAGTTACATTAATGGTTAAAAGATGGGATTTGTCATGGAACAGAAATGCTTGGGTAGCAGCACAGCAGAGCTTTGCAATAGCAGATTGATGTACGTGTAAAGCTAGCTCAGAAGTCTGACACTGAGTTGTTTTATGGATGGCCATAACGGGCTTGTGTATCACCAAACTTAAATGCTTGCAGAGTTCCTCACAGATACTCCAGGTTTGCCTACTTATATAAGTATGAGGACTATTTGTAGGGTTTTAAAAAATAGTCATTTTACTTTGTTGCTGTGATTATTTTATTGATTAATTGCTTACATTTTAGAGTCATTCAAAATTGTCTATAGGTTTTTCGTTTTGAGAATTTTAATCATATATCTTCCTTCATTCAATGATAGTTTGTGTTTGTAGACTCTTCTCAGGAAAGGATTATTAAACAGAAAGATGTTTCTTCTGAATCTGTTTGTGATTCATCAGCCACAGTTGTGTTCCTTATTTCAGTTGGAGTCGGGTGCTTTACTTATCAACCTTGCTGAAGAGTTTTTACAGCTTTAGCAAATGACCTTTTAAAGCGGCTCCTAGCCGTTAAAGACTCTTGTAGTCAGTTCACTTTTCCCTGTGTGCTCACCTACACTAAAAGCATGTGCACGTGCTCTTGTATATTTATGACAGAAGTAACTGAAGTGCACACTTGTTTTGAGTTTCTGCAAGCAGCGTGTTATTCATAAAAAGACAGCTTTAAAGATTAGGTCCAAGATAAGTATGGCTCACCCCAGAAAGTAGCTTAAAGTCTGTAAAGCAGAGCAAAGAAATGTAAAGAAGTTTAATCTACTCCCCGAGTTAGTATATATTGAAGTACATTCAAATTGCATTTTAGTTTTGAACTTTTTTTCTCCCTTTAGGTTTGGAGAAACACAGGTATTTCAGATACAAAGATCACTGATCTCTGCTTGTTTGTTTTTAATCTAGAGGGATGGAGCTTTCTACTTGTTCCTTTATGAGTAGATAGTAGCATTTCTCTAAAGGGGTTACACTTTCTGAGGGTCTCTGACAATGTTCTACAGGACAGCTGGCATTTAAACCTGTCACTGATGGGAAGCATGCTCACTGTACCCAGGTTGATAGACAGCAGCAAGCTCCTGGTGCCTGGTACCTGTTACACTCGGTTCAGTGGGTATCCCCTTTCCATTGGCAGCTGACCTCGTCTGTTGAGACTTGTTTTCTATGAGCTTGTAATGAGTGCTGTTCATCCATGTGCACACTTGTAGATCACTGCATGGGATTATGTAAGTCTTGACAGTTCTATGTTTAATGTGGTCTTCATAAATTTTCCTTTCTCTGAAATTAGAAAGAGACACCTTCAAATCCAGTGGCCATTTTGAAAGCAGAGCAGTGGTGTGATGTGGGAATTTTTAAAAACAATACCGCTTTGGTGAGCCAGTTTTATTTGCTACCAAAAGGAAAACAAAGTATGTCAAAGGTAACTGTTAATAAATGTCCTATCCTTTGAGAGCTGAGACTGTAGCTGTGGCAGATTGCATGTCTACCATGTATGTGAGTTTGGCATGACTCCAAGCACTTCAAAAAGCAAGCTAAATATAAAGAGCATGAATTGTGATCCTGGAGAGTAGGATTATGTTGATAACTGTAATTGAGGTCATTTGAAGGAATTAAGTTGGGATCTTTCCACAGTGTATTATTGAGAGTGTTGTATATATAATCATCTTGCATTCTTTAATGCTGCTTTTTAAATATGGCACATATCATTTTAAAAATAATCTGCATTGACTAAGGTATGTTTCCTTTCTTTTTTGAGACAGTCTCATGTAACCAGGCTAGCCTCAAACTTCTTAGGTAGCCAAGGCTGGCCTGAAAGTCCTGATTCTCTTGTTTCCACCTCCCATTATTAGGATTACGGGTATAATTGAGCTGGGTTCCAAGGCATAATGATCTGGTCTGGTCAGATAAAATAAGAGCTTTAAAAATGTCTCAGATGTCTGAGTTCGAGGCCAGCCTGGTCTACAAAGTGAGTTCCAGGACAGCCAGGGCTATACAGAGAAACCCTGTCTCGAAAAACCAAAAAAAAAAAAAAAAAAAAAAAAAAAAAAAAAAAAAAAAAAAAAAAAAAAAAAAAATATTTCAGATAGTGGTGTTTGTGCATGCTTTTAATCTCAGCACTCAAGCAGACAGATCTTTTGAGTTTGAGGCCAGCCTGGTCTGAAGAGTGAGTTACAGGACAGCCAGGGCTTTATAGAGAAACCACATCTTGAACAAAAACAAAAAAAGCCTGATTCAGGTTGGGTGGTGGTGGCACCCACCTTTAATCCCAGCACTCAAGAGGCAGAGGCAGGCAAATGTCTGAGTTGGAGACCAGCCTGGTCTACAGTGTTCTAGGGCAGCCAGAGCAACACAATAAGAGCCTATATCACATACTATTTATTGTACCTGATTATTTCAGGTGAGGGATACCCAAACCAACCTCTATATCACATATCAGTTTAGTTTCTGTAACAAAACCTTTGGCAGCCTTCACTCTTTTTCACATTGAATATTTTTAATTCTTGATAAAAATGAAAATTCTAGTAAATAAACATCACTTTTACAGCTGAGATTCCTGGCTAAAGTTGAATCTATATCCATATAAAGATACAACTGGTAGTACTATGTCCAATTTTCCGAGGAACCGCCAGACTGATTTCCAGAGTGGTTGTACCAGCTTGCAATCCCACCAACAATGGAGGAGTGTTCCTCTTTCTCCACGCCAGCATCTGCTATCACCTGAATTTTTTATCTTAGCCATTCTAACTGGTGTGAGGTGGAATTTCAGGGTTGTTTTGACTTGCATTTCTCTGATGATTAAGGATGTTGAACATTTTTTCAGGTGCTTCTCAGCTATTCGGTATTCCTCAGTTGAAAATTCTTTGTTTAGCTCTGTACCCCATTTTTTAATAGGGTTATTTGATTTTCTGGAGTCCATCTTCTTGAGCTCTTTGTATATATTGGATATTAGTCCCCTATCTGATTTTTTTAAAGATTTATTTATTTATTATATGTAAGTACACTGTAGCTATCTTCAGACACTCCAGAAGAGGGCATCAGATTTCGTTACGGATGGTTGTGAGCCACCATATGGTTGCTGGGATTTGAACTCGGGACCTTCAGAAGAGCAGTCAGCACTCTTAACCACTGAGCCATCTCGCCAGCCTCCCACCCCAATCTAATTTAGGATTGGTAAAAATCCTTTCCCAATCTGTTGGTGGCCTTTTTGTCTTATTGACAGTGTCTTTTGCCTTTGCTTTGCAATTTTATGAGGTCCCATTTGTCGATTCTCTATCTTACAGCACAAGCCATTGCTGTTCTGTTCAGGAATTTTCCCCCTGTGCCCATATCTTGGAGGCTTTTCCCCACTTTCACCTCTATAAGTTTCAGTGTCTCTGGTTTTATGTGAAGTTCCTTGATCCACGTATACTTGAGCTTTGTACAGGAGATAAGAATGGATCAATTTGCATTCTTCTACATGATAATTGCCAGTTGTGCCAGCACCATTTGTTGAAAATGCTATCTTTTTTCCACTGGATGGTTTTAGCTCCCTTCTCAAAGATCAAGTGACCATAGGTTTGTGGGTTCATTTCTGGGTCTTCAATTCTTAAAGATCCAGCAATACCTCTCTGGGCATATACCCAGAAGATGTTCCAACCTGTAATAAGGACATATGCTCCACTATGTTCATAGCAGCCTTATTTATAATAGCCAGAAGCTGGAAAGAACCCAGATGTCCCTCAACAGAGGAATGGATACAGAAAATGTGGTACATTTACACAATGGAGTACTACTCAGCTATTAAAAACAATGAATTTATGAAATTCTTAGGCAAATGGATGGATCTGGAGGATATCCTGAGTGAGGTATCCCAATCACAAAAGAACACACATGATATGCACTCACTGATAAGTGGACATTAACCCAGAAGCTTAGACTACCCAAGATACAATTTGTAAAACACATAAAACTCAAGAAGAAGGAAGACCAACGTGTGGATACTTTGTTCCTTCTTAGAATGGGGAACAAAATACCCATGGAAGGAGTTACAGAGACAAAGTTCGGAGCTGAGACTGAAGAAAGGACCATCCAGAGACTGCCCCACCTGGGGATTCATCCCATATACAACCACCAAACCCAGACACTTTTGCATATGCCAGCAAGATTTTGCTGAAAGGACCTTGATATAGCTGTCTCGAGTGAGGCTATACCAGTGCCTGGCAAATACAGAAGTGGATGCTCACAGTCATCTATTGGATGGAACACAGGGCCCCTAAAGAAGGAGCTAGAGAAGGTACCCAAGCTGCTAAAGGGGTCTGCAACCCTATAGGAATATCAACAATAAGAACTAACCAGTATCCCCAGAGCTCGTGTTTCTAGTTGCATATGTAGCAGAGGATGGCCTAGTTGGCCATCAATGTGAGGAGAGGCCCTTGGTATTGTGAAGATTATATGCCCCAGTACAGAGGAATGCCAGGGCCAGGAAGCAGGAGTGGGTGGGTTAGGGAACAGGGCCAGGGAAGGGTATCAGGGACTTTCAGGATAGCATTTGAAATGTAAATGAAGAAAATAGCTAATAAAAAATGAAAAAAAGGGGCTGGTAAGATGGCTCAGCGGGTAAGAGCACCCGACTGCTCTTCCGAAGGTGATAAGTTCGGATGCCAGCAACCACATGGTGGCTCACAGCCATCTGTAACGAGATCTGGCTCCCTCTTCTGGAGTGTCTGAGGACAGCTACAGTGTACTTACATATAATAAAATAAAATAAATCTTTTTAAAAAATGAAAAAAAGATATATCCACATGTAAAGGCATGTTAGCTACCTAATTTTTCTCAAAACTTTATTAATTTTAAATATTTTCATTCAAAAAACCTGCAGCGAGGACATTTCTTTTTTTACTTTTCTTTTTTTTTTTTTTTTTTTTTTTTTGCATTTGTTTTGTTTTATATTTTTATAAAATAGGGGCAAAGTTTCTCTGTGTAGGATGTAGGATTGGCTGTCCTGGAATTCTGTAGACCAGGCTGGCCTCGAACTCAGATCTGCCTGCTTCTTCCCTCCCCCCCCCACCCCAGTGTTGGGATTAAAGGTGTGTGCCACCACTACTCAGCTGTGTCTGAATTTCTAGTTTTGACATTCTTCAGTGTTAACTGGACAAATCCGTTGTGCCAGCTCTCTGAGACCAGGCTTCCACACAGTGTGAAGGTCCAGTGGCATAGGCCAGGTGGCTGGGCAGAAGAGTTGCAAAGCCTTTGCTGGGTATAGATGCTAGGGTAGTACCACCCGAAAGAGAGGATGTCACCATTTAACATTTATGTCTTGTCCTGAATGGTCTTTAAATACACTACATATTACTTTTCTGCCAAGCTTGCCTTTCTGTCTCTAAATGGCAGTGATCCTGGGAGGACTGCTATATGACGCCCAGTCTGGGAGTCTTCCCCCAGTTAATAAGTTCACATAGAATGGGATGGCGATTTGTATTGTTTATTGTGAGAGCAGCTCTGTTTTTTAATTTTTGGTTGGTTTTTTTTTTTTTTTCCTGCCTCTACTGCCTCATGTGCAGAATTCCCTTGCCTTTCTCCTTATACTGAGAGATTCAGATCACCTTTCCTCTGGATAAGAATCCCTGATTCAGGCAGGGGCTTGATGAGTTCTGTATTAGAATTTTACTCTTTGTGTGATAGAGGAAAATACATTATGGAACTGGGTCCTTAAAATACACTCATTCGTTAAAAAGTTTTGTTGTTTAATAAAAATAGAATTTTAACTTTGAAGTATTATATGTGCCTTTTCTCTGACTCTGTATATTTTACCTTTCAGGTAGGAAATGCAGACGTGCCTGACTACAGTTTGCTTAAGAAACAGGATCTTGTTCCAGGAACAGTATATAAATTCAGGGTTGCTGCAATCAATGGTTGTGGAATAGGCCCTTTCAGTAAAGTCAGTGAATTTAAAACGTGTATCCCTGGTTTTCCTGGAGCTCCATCTACAGTCCGCATTTCTAAGGTAGTCTGTCAGGTCCAGCAAGACTTGACTGTGATACAAATGATTTGAAACTCCTATGTTGAAACATTCGTATTAGCACTTGTGAAAAATACCTAAGAGAGGTGGATTAAATGTTAAAAGTTTGTTTTAGTAGCCATGCATGCTATTTTTTCAGTACCAGATTGCAAGCTGAATTATAATAGGTGAAGCACAGAAGGACTGGAAGTCAGCCTGTATTGTCTTGCCTGCGTCACTCAGAGTTCATTCTGGAGAGTTCTAGATTTCAGAGCATATGAAGCTGGGTTACATTTTATTATAAGCCTTGTTCTTTGTTAGGAAAGAAAATGCCCTCTGGGGATATGGTAGGAAGCTTGGGTATTTAAACTGTACTTTGTAAAAAGTGTGTGTAAACTGTAGAGCCAGTTAAGATGGAGTCTTAGCAGTAAGGATGACCCACTGAGGGAAGGTTCTGTCTTGTAAAGGCACAGTGACCTTAGAGAGAGCTGGAGAGCCCTTCACCTTTCTTCTTCTTTTCTAGAATGTTGAAGGTATACACCTTTCTTGGGAGCCTCCAACTTCACCTTCTGGAAATATTTTGGAATATTCAGCCTACTTGGCTATCCGCACAGCACAGGTGCAAGATAATCCAAGCCAACTTGTGTTCATGAGGATCTACTGTGGTCTTAAAACCTCATGTATAGTGACTGCTGGGCAGCTGGCAAATGCGCATATTGATTACACATCCAGACCTGCCATTGTGTTCAGAATATCAGCAAAGAATGAAAAGGGCTATGGACCCGCCACCCAAGTCCGATGGCTTCAAGGTAACAGTAAGAAAGCTCCTTTGAGTTGAGTTGTTTTTATTAAAGCTGTTGTGATAGTTATTTATTAGTAACTGGTTATGAGCATCTGTTCTTTGAGAGTGTTCTCTGACTGTATTTCTAGCAGTTATGAATTTGAGTTTGTAAGTTGTTCTTAAAATGTATTTGCTCACTTCTAGATCCAAATAAAGATAGAAAGAAGCAAAGACTGCAAATTAGTATATGGATTCTTCCTTACCCATATAGCTACTTGTAAGAGAAAAAATAGAAAAATGAAGATAAAATCTGTAAGGTATATTGCCCCTTTTCTTTTACTCAGTCATCCTGCAGCTACTGAGATGAGTTTAGTACTGGCTGGTGTACACCGCTGTGGAGGATGTTTCCAATGTTGTAAATGCCCTGTCTGAGTACCTGCCGGCCTCATTCCAGGAGCAGGGGTCTTCTGTCAGCTATCTCTCAGTGCAGAGGATCTGCGATTCCAAGTTTAGTAGCTACCTTACTCCCTTATCTTCAGTTATCACAAGCTTAAGCAATTAAAAGAGAAAGGCTAGTTCAGCAACTCTGCTTTTGATTTTTAAAATTATTTTCTGAGAATCCCAGCAAAATATAAGAAGGATAGTGGACAGTCTTGATTTGTGTCTGACCAAGATACCTGAATGTGTCTTTAGCTAAAGCACTTAGTCTATCTGGCCCTTGATCTCTTCACTCGCAATGAAGGGGTTAGGAGAGTTTTCCTCTAAAGTCCCTTTCAGCTCCAAAGGTTCCTGTTTTCCTTGGGAGTTGGCTATATCTCTGAACACTGTCACATGTCTAACAGAACCTAGGTTTTTACAATGTTTTAAACATTTGTAAGATCTTTGTAAATGCTCTAGATGTTTTATTTTTGAATTATTTTTACCTCAAAATTGTATAAGCTTTTTTATATTGGAAAAAAAAGCACTAGATGGCCACTTCAGGCTCCTTGCCACCTTAGAGATGCAGAAAGCTCCGAGACCACTTGGCTACAGGTAACTCACTTTACTCCGTTTGAAGTGTCATAATTTGGCTGCCTAGTCAGTTAGGAAGTGCAGTTGGGAAGTGACTACACACAGAACAGAAACTGCAGAGAAGACGTTTCAGGCCAAGGGCTGCAGTTAGCACAAGCACAGATCTGCTTCTACAGCTACATGATCTCATTCCAGCTTAGGACGACGGAGCAGCTGTGCCCTCCAACCTTTGTGTGATATGCCCAGTGCAGATGAATAATGATTGTGAAGAATTGATATATATATATATATATATATATATATATGCCAGTTACTAACTTAAAATGTATAGAATATTTTAATATATAATTTTTTTGTAAAGAACTGGGGTTTTTATACTACAGTATTTGTAATTAATGTGTCTCACTAATTAAATTTCTCTTGAAGAAAATATGCAAACTATTAGACACATGAGTGGCTTCTGAACTCTAAAGATAAAATAAATGCACTACTATGGTGTTGATAGGATACCTTTGGGGTACATGAATCTTCCTGATTAAAAGGGTCCTTTCCAAGCAGTGTTTACAAGGAGGCCTTTGGTTGGTTATCCCAGCAGTTCCCACAGGGAGAGCTTCACTCTGCCTTCATTTAATTTATGTGCTTTGCTTTGGCAGCGCTTGCTTTTTGCACTAGTAGACTTTGAACTTACCTCATTATTATGTTTGTAATCATTTGTGTAGCTTCCATGATGTGTCTGATAGAAGCTAAACATGTCTTAACCAAAGTTACATGGTATGCAGATTTGCACATATCGAATAGAAAGTAGGCTTTGTTGTATATGTGTGCTCAGCTAAGAAGAGTAGCCAACTTTAGAAAGTGTGTGTTTTAAGCCCAGTTACTTTAGTAGAAAACTTTGGGCTTCCAATCCTATTCTTTGTATTAACTAACAGTTTGCATCTTGAAAACATTTATCTTACTATTGAGGAAAAAGTTGATGTAAAGCAGACTAGAACATTGGTTTTGTGCACATTTTACCTATTTAGTATGTGGTTTAGTTTATTTTGCTTAAAGGCATCACCTTCTATTCTAGACCAGGAAGAAGATGTGAGCCCATGGTTCTAATACACAATTTGCTTCTTTGAAGAAAGGGTAGCCTTTCAATACTAAGCGATTTGTTAAAATAATAAACCTTTTTACCTCAAGAATTGCCCAAATTGTATTTTTTTCCATTGGCATTACTTCCTTAGCATAAATCATGTTTCTGTTTCTGTTATGGGACTGGTGGCTGAAAGATCCTCTTAGCAGATCTATGTGGCTTTGCTATTAGCAGTTCCTATGGTGCTAGAGCTGCATGTCCCTGAGAGCGGCTATTCTGCCAACGTGCACAGCGGTGGCTTCTAAGGACTGCATATCGTCAGCTGCCATCTTCAGCACGCAGACCTTGGGTTGTGTGTGTGTGTGTGTGTGTGTGTGTGTGTGTGTGTGTGCGCTGGAGATTAACCTTGGGGCCTGGGCACCTAGACTAGTGTTCTAATAGCAAGCAACACCACAGCCCAGGCAGATAACTCTTTCAAGAGGCTTTTACATAAGTTAAGTTTCTTTCCTTTGTCTCCAAGCTGTATAGCTGTCTTTGTGTCACAAGCCTCTTCCATGTGTTCTGGACTTTGGTTCACATAAAAAGTAAAAATACTGTTGATACTGCATGCTCTTAGCATTACGTTTTTTTTTTGTTTTGTTTTGTTTTTTTAAATACTGTATTGGCCTTATTTTATTTTAGCACATTGTTTTGGCAGTTTAACTAGAAATAAGTTATATATAAACTCAGTCTGTATTTAAGAACTAAGAGAATCTGTTTGCATGTGTGAGGTACCTTTGCCCCATAACCCAGTTACATGTATAATCACCTGCAGAGGGAGGAGTAAAGCTGCCGCTCAGTATGTCACAGACTTGTAGACTAGCAAAAGTTGCTTCTGTTTAGAGAGTGTCTGCTCTAACTAAGGGGTTTTATTTTAAATGATAGCATATTACCGTAAAGACATTTGTTATGTTCTGTCTGGAGTGATTAGTATCTGGGGATTACTCCTGTAGTCATCTGCTCCTAAGTGGAGAGACTGCGAGTAGGCGGGTCTTTGGCCATTTGAAGTGTAACCGTTGTGCTTCCCAAGACTGATTTGAGGCAGTTGTATGTATTGTGTACCAATGATATGTAAAATAAAAGTACCTTTTTCTATAAACAGTTACAGGTGGTATTATTTCTTTGACTCAGAGTGTACTGTGGCAGAGCCTGTTTGTGGGGTGCTGATGTGTGTGTCATTCACTGGAATACAACAGGATCTCTAACCTTGGATGGACTCACAGAAACTGAAGTAGGTTGTGCTCAGGAGTCAAAATGGGGTGGGTTTGAAGGAGAGTAGCTTAATGTATTTAATAGTCTGAGGGGAATAGACTTTTTAGTTTTGTCTTGCCTCGCCCTGCCTGGTTCCTAACTAAGGAAATCACAAGACAGAAAATGAGTTGAGGAGGGAGATGCTAGGACCTCTCCAAAGCACAAAGGAGGTCCTGATGTGAGTTACTGGACCATCAATGAGATGAGTGATTGGTCTCTGGTGTGTGTGTGTGTGTGTGTGTGTGTGTGTGTGTGTGTGTGTGTGTGTTCCTTTCTGTTGCTCTCTTTTCTGTTGGTTTTGAGACAGGATCTGACTAAACAGCCATGGGTGCCCTGGAGTTAACCATGGAGCTTATAGGCTGACCTCATCCATCCACCTGGCTCTGCCCCCAAGGATCAAAGGCATGTGCCACTACACAGGGCAGAAATCAGTCCCTCATGCCTCTGCTAAGCTTACTAGGCAATATACTGTTTGGCTGGAACAAGGTCTCATTCTGTAACCTAGGTTGACTTGAAACTCATGCTGATCTTCTGCCTCAGCCTCTCAAGTGCTGGGAAGTAAGGTGACCTTGGCCTTCTTCCCCTCAGTAAGTGACAGTTAAAAGTCCCTGTACTTATGTATTTCTGTAACTTCAATGTTTTATGCTGGGCATACATGGAAAAAAACCTACAATGTTCTGGAACAAATTAAAAAGCAGGTTCTGTAAGCTGAATGAAAGCTGTAAAATCTTGGGATAGTTAGCCTCCATGTCCCAAACGGTTCTCTGTCTTCCTGTCAGTGTGGAGCTGCAGTCCTTTGCAAAATAAAATTTAAAAAGAGAAAGTAAAGGTCTGCTTGAGGGGTCTCCTGACTTCAGGCTCCATCAGACACTGAGCATGTGTACATCTAGTAAAAAGCATAGCAGCTACTTGGCGGGGTCTAGAAATCCCCAAGGTTTGCAGGAAAACCCTCCAGTTGCAGTTTGACACCACCTTCATTCCAGATCAAATGTGGGCGAGAGTCTGGGTCTCGGAGCTGGCTGGGTGTCTGTGTGTTTGTTGTTGTAGATAACTGCAGCAGTGCCTATGCCTTGTGATGAGTGCTGGCCCTGTGAGTAACACTGAGGAGGCCTTGGGGCTCTTTCTCGGCTTCACCTGGGCTGCCCTGCCCCACTCCGTAGTCCAAGAGGACAAGAACTGCAGTGGCTGATGGCCTCACTCTTTCACGAGCTCGTCATTGAATTTTTCAGAATGTCCAAATTGAGGACCAGAGCTTTTACTGATTCCTGAACTAGGAGAAGTTGTCCCTTAACTGCTTGCTGCAAGTCCACAAAAATGGGCACAAACAGGGATGTTGGCAGACAGTCTAGAAACTGTTGACATTTTTTACATGCCCAGAAGGGATCTGACCCTGATGACCGTGGACAGGCTGTTGAGAATGGCTGTATGTTGCCCAGGATTTAGATCTACATAAGCATACAAACACACTATTAGGAGAATGTGCCTAGGCAGTGCCATTCAGTAAGGAGGTATAGTTTACTTTACATTAACAATTAGTCCATCAGAACCCCAGGCTAGCTGAGACCTTACACACTCCAGCCTGTCTCATTATCTGCTTTGTAGAAGTCACTATACATAGTGAGCAAACCACTCATGCAGAGACACAGCGGTGGCGGAGGGCTGCTGTGGAAGAGTTGGGCTGTAGTACTGTGAGCCTGTGGACTCTACCAGCTTCGCCGAGAAAGTGGCAGTGTCATCTTGTTTGGTGGAGCAGAGCACAGCCTCACATCTGTCTTGTTTAAAAGCATTTGCAATGAAACAGTGCATGCCAACTATAAACTGTTTATATGGTGTTTAAAAAAAAAAGTAAAAATGCGTTTTTTTTATCAAACTCTTGCTTAAGAAGCAGAATACCCTTACCTGCCTAGAAACGCCTTCTACCCTTCCCCACTTCACACACAACATGCAGTTTAAGTGTTCTGGGTTTGTTTTAGTAATTATTCCTGTGTTTTTATTTGTAGCTCTATCATGCATGTGTATGTGCATAATAAAATGTTTAGATTTCCCTGGCTTTGAACTTGTATGTATTGTGTGACAGATTTTCTGGAATGTTTTTACATTCATACACATGTTTATGCACATGACCGTCTTCCACGACTTCCTGTCTGTATAATACTACAATTACATGCGGTCTTCTGTCTCCCAGAATTTGGATTGTTTTTCTCAGATTGTTGCTACTGAAGAAATTCTGCCCAGTTGTAATGTACATTCTGTTCCTTGTGTCAGTATTGAGAACAGTGACAGCACAGGACATAGTAAATGTTTGAGGAATGTATAGCTTCTTGTACCCACTTCCTTGTGTGTGCAAGAGTTCTGTCAGTTGTCTTTAAAGTATCAGCCACACCTTTAGGAGGGTCTTTGAGGACAGCCTTTAATCACAGCACTGAGACAGTTGTCCTTGTACTGCTTTCCCCAAATTTCAGTATTGTCCTGAGATGTAGCATCACAGCTAATATCGACTCAAGCAGAGACATGCTTCCTGTCTGTCAGTCTCCGCTTTAGTTTCTTGTGTGGGAAGTACTAACAGATGCACCCTTCATGTGCCGTAGCTCTTCCAGTGCCTCAATAACTTCTAAGAGTGTTAGAGTTCAGAGACCATAGATTTGAATATCACAGCTTGCAGGAGTCTCCTGTGATGCTGAGCTGGGCTCTGAAGGGCTATCACTGGCAGTGTCCCCCCCATTCCTGGAGCTACACCTTGGCAATTTGGCTGTCTGGTATTTGCCAGTTAGGTGCGTATTATACAGTATTTCACGTTGGGTTTAATTTGTATTTCCCTTATTACTGATGGAATAATTCTCCATATATGGGTCCTCTTCTGTGCAATACTGATTAGTGTCTTTTGCCCATGTTTGATAAGTTGTTTTTCATTGACACATATGGTTTCTATATATTTTCTGGATGTAGTCCTTTGCATGTGGTTACATACATTTCCTACCAAATTTGTGCATTGTCTTCTGTAGTTGTGTTGAATGTGCTAATCAACTGGAAAACGTTTCCATCTTTTCCATGAGTCTTCCCAGTCAGAAGCATGTTATGTCTCTCCATTGGTTAGGCTGTCTTTAATGTCTTCCAATAAACAAGTTTTCCCCACAAAAGCCTCTATGTCTTACATTACATTTCACTGTAAGAATAGTGTGTGTGTGTGTGTGTGTGTGTGTGTGTGTGTGCGCGCGCGCACATTCCTGAGTTCATGTGTATTTTGTTGAGATAGGGTTTCTCTATGTAGCCCTGACTGTCCTGGAACTTGCCTTGTAGATGAGGCTGGCCTCAAACACAGAGATCCACCTGCCTCCTGAGTGCATACCTGACTAGTTTCATACTTTTATGCTTCCTATGCTAGTCATTGGAGACTGTGAAGTCTTAGATCTAGCAAACATCCCAAGTTCTTTCCAGCACTAACCCATCTAGCTGCCTTTGAGCTTTTGTTTTATTTAGTTGGATTTTTGAGGTAAGGTCTCACTTACTATGTAGGTTTGATGGTCCTGAAACTCACTATGAAGATCATACTGGCCTCAAACTCACAGAAATCCTCCTGTCTCTGCCTCTCATATGTTGGCACTTATTTTCTTCTGCTCATAATGGCTGTTTTGTCGCATTTCTTATCTTACTATACAGCACTGGGTAGGCCCTGCAGTACAACATTGGGGAGCACAGATGCGCATGGGCCACCTCAAAGAAGATGCACCATTATTTATATAATTTGTGTTGTGTGCTCATGGGGTAGCCAGAATGAACTCTTAAGTCATCCTCTAGTGTCCTCTGCCCTTGGACAGGAACTCTTCTGGAACCGGAAGCTCCATATCAGCCCTCAGTACTGGGTTAAGAAGATGTTTAGCAGTCCACTGTTGGAAGGTCTTTATATCTCACCTGTACTGGTTGAGAAAATCCCCTTCTGCCATAGATGCTGGTATTTTATAATGGTTGTTGAATTTTACTGACTGCTGCTTTCTGCATCTGTACATGACTGTTCTGAAATATTAAACTAACCTTTGATTCTTAGTATAAACTCAGTCAGGGTATGTGTTTTAATATATTGGTGAACTCAATTTACATTTTTAAAAACAGGTACACAGGCTTGGTAGCTAAGTGCGTTTACCCACTGAGCAGGAATTCCATTGACCTTGTAAGATTTTTATATCATTTTATCTTATTTTGCCTTCTTTTGTTACTCAGTGTTTGGAGTTATTAAAAAGATGTTATCTAGGCTGCTTCCCAAATGAAGTTTAAAGATTCTGTTTGCTGTTGATACAAGCAGCCTTGTTTGGCTTTTTGAGACAAGGTCTCTCGCATGTAACCCAACTTAGTCTACAGTCAGAGATGACCTTGAATTCCTGATCTTTCTACCTTTACCTTTCAAGTGCAGGGATTACAGACCTGTACCATGACACCTAGCACTGTAGGGTGTTTTGGTCTCTATACAAACATGGGGAGCACTGGCCTGGATGTAAGGTAGCACAGCAGTGCGGGAGATTCCACTTAGAATACATGAAATGTAAAGCCAGGGAGGGGTAAGGGCACCTCTCACTGACCAGGGATCCTGTCTCACCTCCCTAGTGTTGGGATTACAGCCATGTGCTGCTGTCCCCAGTTTGTAGTGCTCCTGCATGAGTAGCAAGCACTTAACCATTGAACCAGCCCCCCAAAGAAACAGTTCCCAAGTTGTTTAAATCAGAGTAAGGACTGGGCCTGGCACTCCTTTAAATGGCTTGGATGTCCCCCTTGATGCTATCCTTTGTTGATCCCTTATTTTCCAGAGTGTTGTTTCTTAAATTGGGGAAGAGGGGAAGTGAGTGTGAGCGCAGGTGCTGGTGGAGGATCTGTAGTCACGGGTGCTTGGGAGCCACATACCCCACATTCTGCAAGAGCAGTGAGCACTCCCGACCATTGATCCCTCAGCCCTTGCACTTTTGTGTTGAGCAAGCATCTTACTTTCTTGCCAAGCTGTCCTCCAACTCCTGGACCGACTCCTGGACCTGTCTCCCTGCATCAGCTTCACAGTGCTGGGCCGTCAGCAGCCCCCACGCTGTTACACTGCCATTCATACGTGCATGAGCTTCTTGACATTAGCTCCTGCTATGCCTTGCCTAGAAACTTATTACATTTATTTGTGTGGCTGTGAGAGGAGTCAGAAGACAGAGCTCCAGAAGCCTGCCCTCTTCCCTCATCCTGTGGGTCCCCAGCCTTGGTGGCATATACCTACTGAGTCATATTACTGGCCCTAAGAAACCTGTAGGAACTCAGTAGTCAAGATTCAGAACTACCTTTTGTCATCTACACTCTTGGATTAAGTGCAGACCTGCCACTGCCAGTGAGGAATACCTGACTTACACCTAAAGGGACAAAAGATCACACTATCACTTGTTGTAGTCAAGGAGTGTGCTCAGGAGCGATGTGCACACCAGTTTCTATGCACTGTCCATCCGTGTGCAGTGCTGAGGATGCGGTCTGAACAAGTAAGGGAGCCCGAGAGAGAACATTACAGCGTCTGTCGCCTGCAGCTGTGACTCTGAGACTTACAGACTAAAATGTGGGGTGACCTAGAGGTGGGGGTTGCCCTTCAACTGGGTTGCTCTTGCTTCCACTCCCCAAAGTCTTAGGACGATAGTTATTGGTACCACACCATCCAGAAACCCTTGGGGAACGAGTGGTCTCAGCAGCTGTTTAGCCTAATTTCACTGACTAAAGGCATGTTTCACTAGTCAGCTTCTTCTAAGAGTGTGTATACATACATACTTAGCATCTCAAAAATGATAGCTATGTGTGTGCCACAGTCGGAAAAACTTGTACAAAGTCGGAAGACCTCCTGTACAAGGTTTTTCTTTTCTTTCTCTATGGAGCTTGTGAGGACTGAACTAGGGTCGGCCTTGGCAGCAAGCATCCTTACCCACTGACCCATCTTGCCAGCTTTCTGTTTCTTCTATCTCATGGCTGTACTATGGAAACCTGAGGTAGACCCTCCTAAGTAATTCAGTTAGAACATTAAAGGTAACTGGATTTCTTTAGCTCACCAAGGCAATGGGCATGTTTTCAAGAAGGGGAAACTGAGAAGCAAATACGGCGCCCACACCAGTGGACTAAATACCAAACAGGGTCCTTTAGGTCCTGAGAGCTACTCCTGACTTAAAGGGCTAAAGCCCTACTCTGAAATTACTTTAGACTAACAAGCTTATTAAAGATGGGAATCAGAAGGACCCAGGCCAGACCTGAAGCCCACACTGGGCATGAAGGCCCTGCCTGTATCTGCCTTCTATGCAGAATGCTTGTTCCCCTCCCCGTGTGACAAGTGTGGCGATATCACCCAGAGGCCACTTGCTTTTGTCCTAGAAAGTATTATTGGCCATGACGTTCAAAATCCTGCTTTGATGTATGCTTTAAATGTAAAAATGGTCGGCAATCTCTTTATCTTGATTTTTAACTCAGTCTTTAGGTAGCTGTAGAGAATGGTCTGGTGCCCAAAGCTTCACACTGTATTAGTGAGGTAGGGATGACACCTGGGTAGGACACATTCCAAAGTGAACCCACATGCAAGAAGCAAAAACCTTCCTGCTGTGTATCTGGCAACCCAGCAGTTCTACTTCTAAGAATTTATTTCAAGAAAAGTTACGATGTACACAAGATTCAGTGAAGGGCTGTTTATAACTAAGAAGAGATGAAAAAGGTCAAAATTTGCAATAGGCGATTAAATAAATTAATCATGATTCAGTCATACAACAGAATAAAAACCCAGTAAAAATGATGCAGAAGACCATGCATGACCTGGGGAGATGTTCACAATATACTAAGTGAAAAACCAGTTACAAAACACTGTGTACAACACGAGCCCGCCTTTATAAAAATATACATATTTAGCAAAGTAATAGGACAAATGAATTTATCAAAATATTAACATTGTTATTTCAACACAGTAGGATGACTGTTGATTCTGCTTAACCATCATCTCCCGTTCTTTCCTATGTGCATTTTCTACAGAAAGATTATTACTGAAAAGGGAGTTAGAGAAAGAGGGTGTTATTTAATCTCCGAATAGCCAGCCGCGTGTTCCACAAAACTCCTGGCAAAGTGGCCATTACTGTTCCGCCTGGACCTAGGAAACTGCTATCTTTTGTCCACTGGAGTCCCCAAAATTTCCTTCTGGACAAACTATACAATAAGCCATTTTTGATAGAGCTAGAACTACCACAGCACATATACAAAAATTTAAAGTATTACTAAAAAAAAAAAAAAAAAAAAAAAAAAAAAAGATGAGAAAATAGAAATTTTCACTTTAAAAAAGGAACCTAAGTACACACCACTAAACTGTACCAAGCTACATCACCTAATGTTAGTTTACTGCAGACAGCGTGACAGCAAACCAGAAGGCTCCGTGTCACGTGATTCCTAGTGTCCACTGCTCCCCTGCTTGTCCACTCTCTCCTGCAGCATCTGCACAGAACCACGCCCACTGCTCAGTTCCCACAGCCTAACAGGAACCTGACCTTTCCGTGAAGGTAAAATGACTATCAATGGACTGAAAAGTCCCTCTTCGTGAAGAAGACTGTAACACTTGAAGAGAAGGACCATTTCCAGAGTGCTAGGACCACATCAAAGGGAAATTAATTCTAACAGGTGTGATAGGAACTGAAGCTGCCTGAACAGCCAGCCACAGACAGTGGCGCAGGCACCAAGTTTAATAGGCCAGGCTTCTGCATCCAACTTAATTATTCAATTACAATTAAAAAAAAAAAACGAAGCTGCTTAAGCTATGACTGTTTTACCAAAACAAAACAAAATTGTTTCAATAAATAAATGCTAAAACTTCTAGCTAAGTTACCATGCAAGATAGTATATAGCCAAGACAAACTCAAATTTATAATAAAGGCAACTTTCATTCAAAATGAACTCTACCCTTATATTTTATTAAAAGGGTAAACATTATGAATTAACCCAGCTGCTTACTTGAATTACAAAATAACATGATTCAATATGAAAATAAGAAACTGTCTACAAATCTCTGACAGTAATAAATTGCAATATACAATGCATACAGGCGTCATACAGAGCAACAAACTCTCGTACAAAACAAAAATATTTTAATACCTTTAAAATCCAATTTTTTTCTTTTAAAATCATTCATGAAAAAGATTCTCAAGTCAGAATTAACACCTCAATTAGTCAAGCATCAGGAAGCTACATTACAGCTACTTATAGTACAAGGAGACAGCTTCACCCACGTCCTCCCCGCCTCTGCTCAGACTCCATCAGACTCTCTCCACACAAGCCCCGTTCCTTCCGTCCGTCCTTCTGATCACGAAAACTGAATTTGCTGGACACCAGAAATCTAAGATTGGAAAATATAAATTAAGATTTTTTTATGTCAGACGACACCAAACAGGCCACAGCAGGGAACTGTCCCCACCCCAGCCGGCCAGGCCACCCTGGTCAGAGCTACCCCCAGCCAGCCAGGCCACCCTGGTCAGAGCTACCCCCAGCCGGCCAGGCCACCCTGGTCAGAGCTACCCCAGCCGGCCAGGCCACCCTGGTCAGAGCTTCTTTAGTTCTCCTTATGCAGATGTGGCAAACACTTGTGAAATGTCTTAATCATTAAGGAATTCTGGTAGTAATACACATTTTGAGAAAATCTTAATAATGAAGTGAGAGTATGGGTGATTAATCAGTGAATCTAATCTGTCTTTGAAATGCAGAGGCGGCACCCACCATACCTGTTGGTAAGACGTCGTGTAAACCATAACATTTTGCTGTTGACCATCTGCAGTTATTAAGCCAGCTGGTAACTGGTTAGCTAAAGGAAGGAGAGGAAAAAAAGTTGGGAAATAATCTTACTTGACCTTATCCTTAGTTTAATGCCATTAATGTCCCATTACACTTCTCCATATGAGCAGAATATTCTCCCATATATAACCATAAACGTCCCATATATAACCATAAACGTCACGTTTCCAAGAAGTCCTGAGGAATACAAGCCATTCTCTGTCCTACTGCGCCTGCCTGGTCGCTGTCTCAGACCTCTAAGGTGCACTTAGCAACAGGGTTTGAGTCATGAGCAGACCAGGCCTCACCACAGGGCGTGGCTGGAGCACCACAGGACTGAGCAGCATGGGTCTTGTAGGCCAAGTTTCTTGTGTTAACATATAAGCCTAAAATGTTACAAGCTCCAGTTTCTCAGGATCCTCTCAGGAATGAATCTTCAGCCCAAACTAGAAGCTATGGAAATGATTCATGCCTATTAGTGACAGGTCAGCGTCTTCCCAGTTAAAACCTCCTTGTATCACTCCTGACCTCAAACACAAGGGCATGAACTTTTAGTAGTCCTTTAAAACAGACAAATGCCTCTTCACTGCCCCCCCCCCCAGGCACCGCTGCCCAGCAGCACTGAGTGCCTACTTACTGAATGCCTCTTCCGTGAGCTCTTCGCTTAGTCCGTCTGCAGCGGATACTGCTCCCCCGATACCCTTCTCTCCTTTCATGGCCTAGGGAATAAAGAAGCAAAACAAGCATTCATATCAAACTATTTCTAAATGAGAATGCTCATGTAATGTCCAAAATTGAAAGCTTCTCTTAGCGCACGCCTTTAATCCCAGCACTTGGGAGGCAGAGGCAGGCGGATTTCTGAGTTCAAGGCCAGCCTGGTCTACAAAGTGAGTTCCAGCACAGCCAGAGCTATACAGAGATACCCTGTCTCGAGAAGCCAAAAAAAAAAAAAAAAAAAAGAAACCTTTATAATATTTTATTAATACTTTCTGGAATGAGCCCCCAATCCAGCACACAGAGTTACCGGCCATGTGGGATATAGTAGGAAGCTCCAAGCTTAGAGTTTAAAATTACCAAATAAAAGTCAGTTTGAACAGGAGACCTCTGAAGTCCCGCCTGCTCTCTGGTCTGTGGTATTGTGGAAAGTATTTGGGAGAGGATTGTGGATTTATAAAAAACACCCATTACAGGGATTCTAACACTAAAGATGCATTCACAGCAAGCATGAGGACTGAGTTTAGATTCCTAGCAATCCATTTAAAAGATGTGTGTGGTGTACACACTTGTAGCCAGTGCAAAGGAGGCAGATAAAAGGGTCTCTGGGGCTCTCTAGCCAGCCAGCCTAGCCAATTGGTGTGCTTCTGGCTCCATGAGAGACCCTGTCTCAAAAAATAAGGTGCAGGACTAGTGAGATGGCTCAGCGGGTAAGAGCACTCGACTGCTCTTCCAAAGGTGATGAGTTCAAATCCCAGCAACCACATGGTGGCTTACAACCACCCGTAATGAGATCTGACACCCTCCTCTGGTGCGTCTGAAGTCATAGTGTACTTATGAATGATGATAAATGAATCCTTGGACCGGAGAGAGCAGGGACTGAGCAAGTGGGACCAACCGGAGCAAGCGGGGTTGACCGAACAAGGGAAAAAAAAAGGCGCAAGTGGACAGCCAAGAGTCATGTGTAATTTGTATACAAGTGTATGCGCACGCGCACACACACACACACACACACACACACACACAGGGTAGGGTCACATCACCTCCTCCTGGTCTGAGAGGTCTCACACTGATGCAGTCTCCTAAGTTAACCAGCAGCATGGACCACTGCTTACACAGACTTTTCAACAAGCCACACACAATGTACTCTACGTCTCCTTAACATAGGAGACACCAAAGTGGAAACTATTTAAAACTGCCCATGGGCAAGGAGTTCAGGCCCCAAACTCAGAACCCCTTTAATCATCACCCAGCTGCTCAAGTCTATAATCTAAGGAAGCAATAAAGGCTTGGTAGTTAAATGCTCATTTAGCACATTAAATACTATCGGAAATGTTACTTGCTGTAAAGCATTGTAAGTGACATATTGTAAACAGTAAGTGTCACCTACCTCTCTGAACTTCTGAAGGTAGAGTTTCAGAGGCTCCACGTAGCTGTCAAAGCCTAGAGTGGACATGGCAAACAGAATGTCCTCCCCATTGATTGTCTTCCGCTTCTCCTGGTGACACCTTTCGCTTGCTTCAGACGTTATGAAGCTTATAAATTCACTCACACATTCCTGAACACATTCTTTGGCATCTTTTGCGATCTGAAGAAAAGAAGCCTTAAGTAAATTTATAGGAAATGTAAGTATTACTTTCTTAACAGCTGCAAAAACAAAGAGCCATACAGAGCATACCCATTATACTGGCAGGTCTCAGCTATCTCAGGCTAGGTGCTCTCTATGTAGCCAAGGATGACGACCTGAACTTTTGATCTTCCTGCCTCCGCCTCTCAAGTGCTGGGTCTTTATTTTAAAGCCCAGGGCTTTGTGTATGTTAGGCGAGCACTTTACCAACTGAGCCACATTCCTAGAGCTGATGATGGCTAAACTTTAGCCCTTAAATATTAATATATGTTGGTAACAGCCAACTCAGTCAGAATAAACAGAACAAGCATGTATATAAAAGTGAGGGGAAGTTCTTCAACTCTTCACAGCAAACAGAGCTGGATGGTAAGAGCCACCACGCTGAGCAGTTGGTCTACCATCCCATACAGATGAAAGCCAGATACCCAGGAAGGTCAACCCCAGTGTGTCTGCACTGAGCACGTACTAGGTTCAGGTTTAGGGAAGTACTCCTTTAATAGCACTTCTGTAATAAGGACATAGATAAACAAACAAAAATGGACAGGACTTGGCTCAGTGGTTAAGAGGACACAGGTTCAATTCCAAGCACCCACATGGTAGCCCACAACCATCAGTGATTCCAGCTCCAGGGGATCCAATTGACTCTTCAGCCTCCTCATGCATTTTGGTACACCGACATACATGTAGACAAAACTCATATACATATACAAAATGATGTTTTAAAATGTTAAAAAAAAAAAACTAACAAAAAAACCTAAACAGTAAATTCATAGAAGATTTAGAAAGGAGTAAATCTTGTTTGTTTTTTTTAACTATAGAGGTTAGAACACGTCCTGTATGGGCTGTGAGTGTTGCCTAAAACAGCACACAGTCGCCACATCATTATGGATAAATCTTCTCAGCAAGTTCTGTGGTCTGCTAGGCATGGTAGTAAATGCCTTTAATCATTGGGAGGCAGAAGCAGGCAGAGGCCAGCCTGGGCTACATAGCATGTTCCAGGCCAGCCAGAGCTACACTAAATAAGACCCTGTCTCAATATATACACAATCAGATAAACTTCTGGGATCTAATAATGAAAACCAAATAGATCAATCAAACAATTCTAGAGCCACTTACAACAGCACTGACATTCAAATGCCTTCCTGAAAAATTAGTCACTGGGCCCTGGCAAGATGGTTCAGTGGGTGAAGGTGCTTGCTACCAAACCTAACCACCGAGTTTGATCCCCAGGGCCCAAATGATAGAAGGCGAGAACTGAATCCTGTACGTTGTCCCTTAGCCTTTCCACATGTTCTGTGGGGGGTGCACATATCCATTTTACATGTGGAGAGAGTACATGAGAGATACACTATGCACTGATGGAAAGCAATGGAAAGCAAGCCAAGTGTATAATTCTGTATTTCCTAGAAGCCACGTTAAGTTAGTATTTTTTTTCTAGCCCATATATATAAAGTTGTTAAAGCTGAAACATGGAATCACTTTAGCAGGAGGTACTTCCGTGCCCTTCTCACTCCAGGCCTCTAATGCCCCTGGGGGGTGGGGGTGGGGAATATGGGATAGTTACTGCATGTCTCTTTAGACCAGCCACATTTCGGCTGCTTTGTGGCCTCAGATGTCTGGGGTTTGGGTAAAAGACAGGGCAGGTATGAACAAGTCTGGAATAATTCCTCTGCCCTGAAATGTAAGGAGGAAATTTCTCAGATCAGAACTGGGTGTGAGTAACAACATGTCAAAAGTATATCTATTGTAAGCTTCACTTTCAAAGCAACATTTATAAAGGTGATGGGAAAGGTATATAGTAAATGAAGAAGAAGCAGTTAAGAAAATAAGGCAACACAGAAAGCACAGATCTACCTCCGAGTGGTAAGATCAGTGCTGAAGTTTGTCTGTTTAATGACACAAGGTCTCACTATGTAGCCAAGGCTGGTATGGAACCTATGTAGCCCTTGAACTCCTGGCAATCCTTCTGCCTCAGCATCCCAAATGTTGGAATTAAGTGTCAGCACACCTGGCTGAGGAATGTTTTGCGAAAGGCATTCTAAGACAAAGCTACTGTGTGTTGGTGGACGTCATATCTATTTGTATAAAAATGCAGAAAGCTGTTTCCAATGCCAATATCATGGCTGACATTTTAGATTATGAGGCATGTGGGGGATGGGATGAGAAGACTCTATAAGACGGGACACTGGGCAGTAGCCAAACAGTCAGAAACAAATATTTGCTGTGCTGAGAGGCTGGGACTGAAATCAATAGCTAGCTACTGATTGAACTATGCATACATGTGTCTTACAGTTTCCACCCCCCCTCCCTCCCCCTGCAGAAGAAAAGCCAGACAAAGTCTCCTCTACGTTACCTTTCCTGTTTGAGGTATGGCATTTTTCATTATCCTAGCCACATTTGCAATTGGAAGATAAATATCTTGTTCTCTGAAACTTTCTTTTGAACCATTTGTATCTTCATGATCATTCATGCTGTCCTCAGTATCTAAAGAAAGTTTTTTAAGAATTAGGTTTAGGGGCTGGAGAGATGGCTCAGCGGTTAAGAGCACTTACTGCTCTTGCAGAGGACCCGGGTTCGGTTTCCAGCACCCACATCAGGCAGCTCACAACCGCCTGTAATTCCAGTTCCAAGGGATCTGACGCCCTCTGCCTCCACAGGCAACTGCACACACACGGGGCACATAAGCTCACCCAGAACACACACATAAGTAAAAATAATAGTTTATAAAGCTATTCATAATTTTACTTCACCCTTGAAAAGACTCCCTGCGATGGTCTAAAGCGGGAGCCATATGGCTCATTACCCAATGCTCCTTAGACAGCATAACTGTTCTTTGCATGTTTCCTCGGTCCTCAGGGCTACAACTGACCCACTAATCTCATACCCAGTGCCTAGCAGTCTGTGTTCACTGTCATGGAAAATCCCACCACCCATTCTTCAGAAAGCTCTGCTCCAATCCCTGTAGCACCTTCCAAAATGCCCCCCCCCCCTTCATGCAACACACCTTGACTAGTACTCTTTGCTGGTTCTCTGAGCGGTTTGATAGTTCTTTTCACTTCTCATTTCTTTCCCTATAATTCAGCTTTGTGTGACTGGGCCGGGGTTCTACAGAGCAGATGGGGATGCGGCCTAGTGGGGAGTGTTTGGCTACCGTGCATTTGGTCTTGGGCTCAGTTCCCATTAGAGGCAGAGGCAGGGCTCATTCAGTGTCTAACTTAGCTATAAAACTCAGTCAGTAACCTATGTTCCTTACATGTCGATAGATAAGGTTTATGTGTATCCAAAGCAAGTGTATATAAGCATGTATATGTAAAGTTTCTCAAGTATAAACTCCTAGCATTTACATAAATTTGTTCATATAAAGTTTTTATTAAATTTTATAGACTTGATTACTGACCCAATTGGATAATGATAATATAGAATCTACTAACACAAATCCCTTCACAGCTCCTAAAAATAAATATTAATGCTTAAATTTACAAATGGCACAAAAGCAAATTATTTCTAGCATATTAATCTAAGAATTCCTCTTATTTACTTTTTGCAGGGAGTCAGTGATCAGTTTTGAATGTTTTTACAGCACACTTTTATAGTAGAGCTCTTTCTAGAACTCACCAGTCTTCTGAAGACTATCAAATAAAGAGGTAGGGTCCCTTCTGACGTGTTTGCTTTCAGAAGACCTGGATTGACCAAGGGCCTTGTCTTCAGTCTAGAGCCCTGTGTTATATTCCCGACTGGTACATCTGTCTCTCCTTTCTCTCATCTCCCTTCCTCTCTCTTCCCCACTCCTTTTTCTTTTAAGACAGGGCTTCTCTATGAAGCCTGCCTGATCTGAAACTAGCTCTGTAGACCATCATGCTCAGAGATCTGCCTGCCTCTGCCTCCTGAGTTCTGAGATTAAAACTGTACACCAACACATCTGGCCTTTATTTCTTATTTTGATAAGAGCCTCACAAACTTTGTTAAGCCGGTTCCTGAACCTGTAACCCTCCCACCTTAGCCTGCCAAACAGCAGGGGATTATAAGCCTACCGCACTAGAGCAGGCTCATTTAGATTCCAGTGAACAGAGGCATGTGGTGAAGACACTGGTGACCTAGGTGTGGCTCTAGCTGTGGCCTTACCATCATGAGGCTGGATCACATAATGACTTCCTCCAATGTAGTCTGCAGAAATCCCTAGCTGGGAAGCATCCGTGGTAGAGCTGTCGCCATCCATCTAGAGAGAGAAAGTCTTTTAGTGCACACTTCAGAAAACAAGACCCTGCACTTACTCTCACGGATGTACCAATTACAGTTTTCAGTTTACCTTACTCAAAGAAAACATTCTTGATTTGGGAAATGTTTCAATAATTTGCTAACTATTCAACATTCCTGTCCATCTTCCATATGTAATAAGTATAAATTCAAAAGGAACAAAGGAAAATGAGTCCACAGTATATTCCTTTTGTCTTTCAACTATGTAACCCTCAAATACCATACAGTCAACCTTAACTTGCTAGGCTCTTTTCCCTTATAATGCAAGTCAGCAGCGTCGGCAGAACAGTCCCGGGAAGTGGGCCAGCCCACCCCCCGGCCGTCCTGTGAATCCTGGAGGCCTAAAGAGTTACATTTGCTCCTGCTGTGCACCCCCCACCCCCACCCCCGCCCCCGTGGGGTCTGACTGAGGGGGCAGCCTCCTGCCCATGCCTACGCCCCATGCCAATCCTCCCACCGGGGTTTGAATGAGCCCATTGCCTGAGTCTAATACGAGTACTTTCTCTTCCCCCGGCTCCTCATACATTCTGAGTCTTTAAAGATAGTACAAGTACAACCACAGACAAGAACGAGCCCTACAGTGACTAGTTCTGCCTGTGGAGGTCTGAGGTCAACTTCAGTGTCGCTCCTCAGGGGCTAGACACCTTGTTTTATGAGATAGTCTCTCACTGATCTGGAACTGGCCAATTAGGCTCGGTTCTCTGGCCCGTCTCCAACCCCACCCTGGGCTGCGCACACCATCACGGCTGGCCTTTCATATGGGTTCTGGAGACTGAATTCAAATCCTCCGGTGGCAAGTACTGAATCAACTGTGTTATCTCTGCAGCCCTGACTGCTTTTTTGTTTTTGTTTACAGTCTCTGTAGGGCTACGAGAAACAAGAACTTTAAAACGAACAATCTGGGTGGGGAAAGTAAAGCACTGGCCCTGAACAGACCCTATTTCATGGCGCCACAAGCAGACATGAAGCAGACACAAAGGCTTTCTGCTGTGCAAATAGACCAGGAGGGACTGGCCTGTGTGCACAGAGAACTCAAGGCTGCATCACCTCCATGACAGTTGAGCAGGTGGACTGTAACTGGCAAACTGAACTAAGGCCTAGGAGCTGCACGAAATGCAGCCTTCACTCCTAATAGAGTACAGTTTCCACCCCATGGGTTTGCTCCAATATGCACACACCAGGCTAGTTTCCACATCTCCAACATGGCATGTCTTCCATGCATCTGGTAGTAGCTTTGACATGTAATTCATCTGTAGACAGATACACTTCATCTGTCTACACAGCTGTCTTAAGGAGCCTGAAACAGTCTATGGAGATGCAGGGTCTCTGACCCGCCCACTCATTTTTTTGTCCATGGAACAATTCTGCCCTCCCTCCCTCCCACAGAACACCATTGTACAGGAATGTCAACCATCACTCCAACGGAAAATGCTACTTCTCTGACCACCAATGCCCTCCATGGATACAACAATGGCTGCTGGCTGTAGAGAGATGCTCTAGGAGAGTAACTGCGGTTTCACTGCTTTACAGGAAACACAACCAAAAGCTTTGTCTCAGAACCCAAAACTGGAAACAAGTCTTGACTGGTGAGGTCTGGCAGCAGAAATTCTTGGCTAAGTGGATGTCCACAGGATACTAGTCCTAGAGTTCCCCAGCAGGAGTCTGTTGAAGGACTAGGTGGATCTAGAGATGAAGTGATTCATAAATACAAGCAAAGATACTAAAGCAGAAAGCTGACTGCTGTCACCCTGCTGTCTGCTAGGATTGGTGGTTACCGTGTGGACAGCCTTCTAAGCACGCAGATAATACTATTTCACAGCTGTCAGAATTAGTGGCAGAGCTGCGAAGACGCCACTTGGCACACAGTTACCGCAGGCACTGGCTTGCCTCTTCCTCTTCTAAAGCCGTGTCTTCTGCTTAACTGTGCGTGTCTTTGGTTCTGTCAACTCCACACCTTCTATTCCTTGACTCTTTCTGCCATTAAATCCCACTCAGACTTTAATTCCAAGATTCCCTTCCCTGCTAGAATTCTGGATTTATTGTGTTCTAAAATCTCCAAACATTTAGCGTTCACTTGTCTGAAGCCAACAGCAGCAGCGACACTCCTTCAGGTGACAGCCTCTCTCAGTGTGTGATGACTGTGTCTCTCATGTGCTAGTGACTACTCCATGGAAAGAACTGAGGGAAAACCTGTTATACGGTCTCAGAGTTTGTTTTCCTATGACATTTTATGAAAGAGAGTGCAGATGGAAGTCAGCCAACAAGTGTCTCACAGACTAGTCAGTGTTTATTGGCCCATGTTTTGTGTGATCATCTAACAGTAACACAGATAAGGGCTCTGTCCTCATCCTGCAGATAAAACAATATTACACAATCTAGGGACAGGTGAGGAGTGCAGAGCAGTCTGTGTGGACTCGAGCAAGGTGGATGAGCGGAGGCCTTTAGCTCACAGGGCCAGTGTGTGGATCAGGAGACATCTGTAAACACTGAGCATGCTCTAATGGGAATACTCCAGGTTTAGCATTATGTACCTATCTATATATCTACCTACCTATAATATACATACACATATTAGTTGTTAAATGTTTATATAAGCCGGGCGTGGTGGCGCACGCCTTTAATCCCAGCACTCAGGAGGCAGAGGCAGGTGGATTTCTGAGTTCGAGGCCAGCCTGGTCTACAAAGTGAGTTCCAGGACAGCCAGATCTAGACAGAGAAATTCTGTCTCGAAAAAAACCAAAAAGTTTATATAAACAATGACAATCAGCCAACTAATTGCTAATGCTGCCAAGTACTAAGAAAAACATAGAGGTTTTGCTAGTACCTTATTCCAAAGGGGCTTCACTAGACTAGTCTAAGGAGGCCCAGAAAAGGTCCATTAGGAGACAGCATTTAGCCAGCAGTGGTGGCGCAGGCCTTTAATCCCAGCACTCAGGAGACAGAGACAGGCGGATCTCTGAGTTCGAAGTCAGCCTGGTCTATAACACAAATTCCAGGATAGCCAGGACTATAGAAAAATCCTGTCTTGAAAAAAATAAACAAAGATGCCATTTAAACTGAGGTAAAAAGGGATTGGCGGGGAGCAAGAAGATGTTTCAGACAGAAAAAATGGACAAGAGCCACAAAGGGGGATTCTTGGTGAAAAGAGCACAGAAATCGGAGGGAGGGAGAGAGCCAGACAGCAGAAGTGGGTGGGTGTGGCCCTGTCGTTGCAGCCGGAAGTCGTGTAAGACGATGATCCCCAACACCAGTTACACCAGTTACCACAAATTACAACTGTGTGCATCCAAGGAGGCCCTTCCTAGGCCTAGGGAGTTGAGGTTCTGAGGTCACCTCATTACATCAGGTTCGGTGACTATGCTACCTAGCGGAGACGATGGTGCACGCTGTTCTCTAACTATGATGCAATAATACACCTTACTCTAATTTTAAAAGCAGCAATATTAGCCCATACTGATCCCCTGTGACTACAGTAGACGGACAGGAAGAGCAACACTGTCTTCTATACTATGCTGATTTTCTGAGCACTTCTAAATCCCTCAGGAGAGGCTCATGGCCCTATGCAGCAGGGCTGTGAAACAGCTATGGGCCTGTGAGACAGCTCAGCAGGTAAACTTGCTCACCCCCATGCCTAACAACCAGAGTTCGATCTCTTGAACCCACAATGAGAGAACCCAGTTCCACAAGTCGTCCTCTAACTCCACCTCATGCCTGTCGCCTCCAGCACAAAAGCATCAACCTACTGTCATTACTGTCTTTTTCAAATCTTTCCAGGCACAAAGACCTTTGCTCTCATACACAGTCTACCCTCCTACCTGCTCTTTATCTTTTGGGAGTAAGAAACAGTATCAGGAATCCTCATCTCTGAATTTCAGCCCCACCCACTTCCTTATTCTCCATTACAAGTGCCGGCTCATTACACACACAGCACACAGCGTGCTCTTGTGGCTGTGAAACCCCCCTACCCCCCAATCCTGTCTGCCTCTCCTCTCGCTGCAATGCATGGTTTTCACACAGCTTTCCATTCCCATTTAAACTCCCTAGTGCATGCTTCTAACCTCTGAATGCCAATGAAGCCACTCTGAAGGCCGCCAGCGGCCCTGCCAAACTGACGGGACTGTGGCAGTACTAACACCACCTGTCCCACTTCCCTTCTCCCCAGACCTCCAGAGCAACACAGTCTTATTCTATCCCCTAACTGTCAGTTTCAATCCAAGGTTTTCTCTTTATTCCTCCCCTTCTGGTGAACTCATTAAATGTTGCCTCTGCTTTCAGAAACAGTCAATTTACAATCACCAATTCCCTGCCATGCAAGCATCCATTAATGAACTCTTAAGACACTGAGTGTAAGACATCTCCCCTGTCCCCGAGACTCTAACAGAGCACCACATCTGCTCCTCTGAGCTAACTATGCCAACACTGTTTTCCAGTCTCCACCTGGGTCTGCCCCTCCTGTTCTGTCCCAGTGGACCACCACCTAGCCCTGTCAAGACTCACCAAAAATGCTTCCACAAGATCTCCTGCATCAAATCCAAACCTCCTCTTCACAGCTTTACAAGGTTCCCTTTGTAACCTCACAACATCCTAAGTACTAGAGTACACCTGGAGAACCACCAAATAAATGCAGACCTCTCATTTGAAGAGTGAAGCAACGGTGACTCATAGAACTGTACCCTGCCTGAGGTCACAGGTACCATAGCAGAGCCAGATCCAGAAAACAGAGACCCGCCAAGTGGGAGGTCTGCACAGCAGTTTCCTGTGAAATCCCCACCTGGAAAAAGTGCCGGTCCTCACCTCCAAGCCTGTGACTGACTCACTGGGGGGTCCAGGCTTTTGCTCTGGGTGGCACTCTTGACCTAGCCATATCCCACCATGTTTAGACCCTGTTCAGACCAGGAGGATCCCTCCTGACTTTCCTAGGTCGACCACGCCCCTCTTCTTAGCAGCATGTGCAGGGAGATTCAGCCTGTTCCACTTGGCACATACCACATTCACTTTCAGTAATACCCTGCCAGCTAAGCAGACAGCCCACAGACAGGGGGGCAAGTTCTTTACCAGACGGTCTCTCTGGCACTGACGAGGCCCACAGGAATCAGAGAGCATGTGCCAGTCGCTGACAAGAGGCGAAGGGACTTAGCACAGGTAGTCTGCCTAAACGTAAGAATCGCTACCCAGCCCTCCCAGTACACCAGCTATCCTTTAATTTCATACAAAATTAACCAAAATGATTAAATAAAGCATACTTACTGTCATGAAATACTGTCAGAATTGTGTATCAGTGGTGTTCTCAAATACCTGTCAAAAAGGTGGTGGATCCTTGTACAATTTTAACCTAAAAGACAAACATACCAACATCTATTAATAGTAAAAGTGTTTAGACTATATAGGCTTTCTTAAAATTAAAGAGGACACAGGTCATCTTACCTGTTATACTTAATTAATAGGGGGTGAAAAGTTAATTCTACAGGGAAGTGGGAAATGGCTTTCTAACTTAACCCTGAATTTGCTTTAATAATTAACATTCATCACAATACTCCAAATAAGGGATCAAATTATATATTATGCAAGAGACTGAAAACACATCTAGATTTCATAAAATATTAATACCACGGACAGAAATACCCTACTCATAAACTTGAATTTTGGGGGATGGATCTTTTTTAAAGTGTTTCAGAGATGTACACATTTTTAAACTGAAAAAGGAAGGAAACATGTCAGACTATAATGCACTGAAATTATCTTACGTCCTGCTGGAAAAGACACACCTAGCCAAGAGGGCACACAAAACAAACAAACAATCCACAGGGCCTTTAGAGTTTTGAAGAGCCATCAGTGTGGCGTGAAATTGCACCAAGACAGCACTTCGGCCTCACTGTAAGGCGTAAACAGCAGAGCAAGCAAGGACAGTACTGGGACCTCATTTGCTGGTGCCCCCCCCCCTTTTTTTTTCCAAAGGAAACAATTAAATGGGAAGAAGGTGCAAATCAAACATCCTTTCCGTGTTCATGATTCGCATCGAAGCATGAAGTGTAGTACACGACAGGGAAAGAACAGGGCTGTTGATATTTAAAACTCAGCACTTAAAAGGGATCAGACAAAAAAGACCACCTGACATTGCTATAATCTTACAAGTAATCTATATTGCCTTCCCATATATGTCCCTTTTCTAGATCCAAAACTGTTCCTGTAGCTTTAAAAAGTGTGTTTGAACTGAAGGCTGTGTATGTTTATGCATCTTACTTAGAGTGGTAATGGGGCGAGAGCCTTACCAACCCAAACAGTTGGTAAGTATATATTTAGACTTAATCCATTAAGAATATCTCTCTTCATATGGAAAGCATTTTCTTCAGGGCAGGTTATAATCTGTGTAATAGCTCAAGGGAATGCATACATCTGCTTGATGTTTGAAGAAATGCAAATCTGTATCCAAGAAAAGCAGATTCCCTTCCTCCAACCTCCTTTCTTTGGCATCGACAACCACAGCTTTGCATCGATAGAATCCTTAAAATTAAGCTACAAAGAGCAGTGTAGAGGAGGAATAATTTACCTTTAAAGGAATTCTGTTTAAACTCTCTGTATCTCATCCATAAAGCTCCTATTTATTAATGCCACTACTACTGACCAGTTGAGCCATCACTTTCTGTTACCGATTAGTTTCCTTACTGAGAGCTGAAGCCACCCGGGTGATTTGTGGCACCATCCACAAAACTAGGGTCTGTGAAGATTAGCGGGATGCCATTTTTTTAAAGGTCGTCTGCTACCTAACCTTGCCTAAATCAAACAGCCCTCTTCTAGACTTTAGGCATGAAAGGATCTGCGGGTGCTCGGTAAATTCTTTGTTCTAGCAGACCCTCCCGCCCCCACCCCCCACCCCCCACCCCCAGCACGGGTGACTGAAACCTCCGTGCAACCTCCAAGGCTCCCTTCCCACCTTCGGGGCAAGTCCGGGGCGAGCCAGCCGCCAGATGGCTGCATGCTGTAGGCGCGGAGCGGGCCGGGGGCCCGCCAGGCCGCTCGTTCCTCGCGGGGACCCCTCGCCTCGGCTCGCAGGTGCCCGGGCGGCCCCGCGGAGAGCATCCCCCCGCCGCCCGTGCCCAACGCCCGCCGCCGCCGGGATGCGGGAGACAAAGCGGCCGCTCCGGGGCGCAGCGTTCCCCGCCCGCCGGCTCCCCCGGACAAAATGGAGCCGGCCCGTGGCTGCCGCCGCGAGAGCCCCGCAGCCGCCCGGCCCAGCCCGGCCCGGGCTCGCGGCCCCGCGCACAAAGCGCCCGCCGCCCCGCGCCCGGCCCGGCCCGAAGCACGGCGGCCTCGCCCGGAGGCCCGGCCCGCCCGAAGGCTGCGGACGGCGAGTGCCCCCGACCGCCGCGGCGTTGGCGGCGGGGACGGCGCCGGGAGGAGACGGACATTTCATTCGAGCTAAAGTGGAGTCGGTTTAGGAGCGATCATTGGCCGAAGCGAGACACAAACCTCCAATGCAGCCCTGGTTGGCTCCCGTCTCCAATCGGCTGTTTGGTTGGACAGAAAATGGCTGCGAAGGAACCAGTCCCAGCGCGGAGCTCCACTTCCAGGACTCGGCCTCCCCTCCCTCCGCCGCGGGCCGCTTCCCTCTGCGTGACACCCTCCCTCCGCGACGCCCGCGCCCGAGGCCCCGCCCCCGGCCCGCCCCCGGCCCCGCCCCGGAGCCCCGGAGCCCCTGAGCGAGGCGCGCGGTCCGTAAAAGCGCGCGGGCGGGATCTGGATGCTCGCTCTTCAGGGCTTTCGAAGAGGCCGGCGTTCTCATCCCGGGCTCCATGCGGAGTGGGCTTGCTCTTGCTTCTTTCTCCTTCCAACTCCTCCTTCCCGGCCAGCCAGCGTCTCGCCCGCCTGAGTTCAGCCCCGGAGGGGATCTACACCTGAGCTACTTTCCAGAATGCCTTAGGTACCTAATGTTTTCTAAGTATCCCTCCAAGCCACCTCAGGCACACAGCGTTCCCTCTCAAGTCACAGTGAACAAAGATGTTAGTTTTTTCATTTTAGCACACCATCCTCTTCCTCCAAGTTTAATAGGTCGGCTGGGACAGCAGACCTCCACCCTGTACTCTGGTGCTGCGTTCTCGTGTTAGGTCTGCCCTACCAAGTTGACTACCTAAAGTGCTCATTTCCCAACCAGATAACACTGAGCTGCAAAAACTCATGGCCTCTGTGCATTTAAAGCCTTCCCTGTCGGCCTCACTGAAATCTGTATCGAATGTCCCTTGGCTAACCATTCTCCCTTATGGTGGTGATCCAAAATGTCCTGCATGGCCAGCCACTGCAAAGTTCTGCAGGATACATGCACCCGGAGAGATGGAAAATTATTGTCCTAGGACTTACAAGGATAAGTAAGCAAGACTGGAAGTTCTAGGTCAGCCTGAGATACATTAAGACCCTGACTTTAGAAATAATAGAATGGGTGGGTCAGGCAGGTGCATGCCTTTAATTCCAGGACTAGGGAGGCAGATCTCAAGACCAGCCTGGTCTACAAAGTAAGTTCCAGGACTACACAGAGAAACCACTTCTGAAGAAACAGAAACTATAGTAGTAATAATTATAGAAGGCCCTGGTGTTGTGGCTTATGCCTTTTAAACCCAGGACTGGGGAGACACAGACAGGAAGATTCGAAATTCCAGGCCATCTTGGGCTCCCTAGTGTGTGTGTTCACATCCAGCCTGGGCTACATAATCGGACTGTATCTCAAAAAAAAAGAAAAAAAAAGTATGTGTGAGTATATATTACATATAAGTGTGTGTGCATAAAGTATACAGGAAGATTGAAAAATGTTATTTATTGAGGTCCCACTGTGCCTGTAATATAATATTTCTCAGATAAATAAGAAAGCAAGAACAAATGAGACTTTCTCAGTTATTTCAAGAGGAGTAAGGGGCACCATTACCTGAATCTACCAAATTCTAGGACACCCTCTTCTTCTTCTTCCTTCTCCTCTTGTTTTGGTTTTGTTTGTTTATTCCAAGAGAGGATGTCTCTGTGTAGCCCTGGCTGTCCTGGATTTCACTCTGTAGACCAGGCTAGCCTCAAACTCACAGTTCTGCCTACCTTTGCCTCCCCAATGCTGGGACTAAAGGTGTGGGCCACCACCACCTGTGGGCCCACGACCCCTTCTTTCTAGCCAGATTTATCACTCTGTTATTTCCTTTTTTTTTAATTAAAGATTTATTTATTTTATGTATATGAGTACACTGTCACTGTCTTCAGACACACCAGAAGAGGGCATCAGATCCCATTACAGATGGTCGTGAGCCACCATGTGGTTGCTGGGAATTGAACTCAGGACCTCTGGAAGAGCGGTCAGTGCTTTTAACTGCTGAGCCATCTCTCCAGTTTCCTTATAAAAGAAATAATATTAACTGCTATGGCTCGTTGCAATTTATACATATAAAGACCTAAAAGGTTAACATTCTAAAATTTTTGTTTGGTCAGTTTGTTTTGTGAGATGTTTCACTATATAGTCCAAGTTGGGTTTAAACTCAAGATCTGTCCCTGCCTCTGCCCCTGCCTGTCCCCCTGACCCTGACCCTGCCTTCTGAGCATATGTCACTAGTCTTTATATTAGTTGGGTTCTCTTGAGGAACAAAACTGATAAAATATATGGATAGATAGATAGACAGACAGATGAATAAGTTTCATATATATTTATGGGATTTATGAGAGTAACTTACAGGCTAGTCCAACATTGGTAAAAACAAGAATCCAGTAGTTGTCCAGTCCATGAGGCTGGATGCCTCTGCTGGTCTTCAGTAGATGCTGGAGTCTCAAAGAAGTAGAGTCTCACACCAGTGAGGGGATGGACTTGCCAGTGGTAGCAAGCAAGGCAAGCACTTCCTTCTTCCATGTCCTTTATATAGGCTGTCAGGAGATATGGTCCAGATTTAAAGTATATTGTCCCACCTCAAAAGATCCAGATTGAGCCAGGCGTGGTGGTGCACACCTTTAATCCCAGCACTCATGAGGCAGAGGAAGGCAGATTTCTGAGTTCAAGGCCAGCCTGGTCTACAAAGTGAGTTCCAGGACAGCCAGGGCTATACAGAGAAAAACAAAAACAAAAATAAAAATTTAAAATTTAAAAATCCAGATCTTTCCACTAGAGATTACTAGATCAATAAAAGTCCCTCAAAGGTGTAACCAGATGCTTGGGTTTCAGTTAAATCCAGATGTAGTCAAGGTGACAACCAAGAATAGTCATCCCTGTGTATTAGGGTTCTCTAGAGTCACAGAACAGAGTCTCTCTATGGCAAGGGACATTATTGTGATGACTTATAGCCTATAGTCCAACTAACCCAACAGTGGGCAGCTGTGAATGAATCTAGAAGATTCCAAGAATCTAGTAGTTGCTCAGTCCCACAAGGCTAGTTGTTTCAGCTGGTCTTCAAAATAAGCTGGAATTCTGAAGAAGTAGGTTCCAACAGATGTGCTGGCAAGGAAGTGCAAGCAGGTGAAGAAGAGTGAGTCTTCCTTCTTCCAAAAAATGTTCTTATATAGGCCTTCAGCAGGAGATGTGGCCCAGATTAAAAGTGTGTACCACCACTCCTAGATCTGGAACTTGCTTTGTCCCAGGCTGACCTTGAACTCAAAGATCTCCTTGCCTTAGTCTCCTGGGATTAAAGGCGTGTACTTACCTTGCCTGGGCCTAAGCTTTTCATGGTCACTATGCCTCAAGATCTCTAAGCCAAGATGCAGGTCAGAAAGTTGTGTTTCTTCCCACCTCAAGATCTGGATCACAGGTGACCCCTCCAATTCTGGATTGTAGTTCATTCCAGATGTAGTCAAGCTGACAACCAGGAACACCTACTATGCAGTGTCTATTCTCTCATAGCAAGTCCTCCATTTCTAAACCCAAGTCTACCCTTGCCCTTCTTCTTAGTCCCTTCTATGTGCCCAGGAAGATATGACTTCTGCTTCTCTCTCTTGTAGCAGATATACCATTCCCACCTCACCACCCTCTGAAACCTCTGGCCTTGACATAGGCACACACACACACACACACACACACACACACACACAGCTCTTACCTCAAGATTCTAAGCTGCCCCTTTTCACTTCTGATTCCTCTGTCTCCAAAAATCAAATTTCCCTGTTCTAAAGTAGCTCCCAGTTCTGGAACATGGTAGGTAGCACTTGCCTATAATTTCAACACCCAAGAAACCAAAGCAGGAGGATTTCTAAAAGTTTGAGGACAGCCTTTGATGCCTCCCTCTCCCTACCAAATCAACAACACAACAATATCTTTATAGACAGACAGGCAGATGAATAAGTTTCATATATATTTATGGGATTTATGAGAGTAACTTACAGGCTAGTCCAACATTGGTAAAAACAAGAATCCAGTAGTTGTCCAGTCCATGAGGCTGGATGCTTCTGCTGGTCTTCAGTAGATGCTGGAGTCTCAAAGAAGTAGAGTCTCATACCAGTAATTTTTTTAAATACATACTAAAAGGAACCCTGCCTCTTAAAGCTTTCACCTCTCCCAATAACATTACCTGAGGTCAAGCCTTTAACAGGTGCATTTTGGGGGACTCTTAAACTCCAAATTACAATCTGTAAGTTTCACCTCTTCCCTTTCCTGAAAGCAGTTTCTTCTCCCCATCTCCCTCCCTGACCTCCACAGAAACTTCAGCAAGAAGCAGGGTGCTACAGCCCTGGAGAATGAGACTGGAGAAGAGCCTCCTGGGTGAGCCTTAGGCAGAGCACAGCCCCACTGATAGCTTAGGCTATGGCCTGGCTAATAGACCCAGAGCCACAGCCACTTGCAAATTATTTCCCCAGAGACACTGAGATAGTGTTTGCTGTGACACTGTTTGGCGGATGACTGGTTACAGAGCAGTAAGTAATGAACATCATCTACCTAACAGTTTGAAATGGCTGGATAGTATGACACAAACCAAAAGACCGCGCTACCAACTAAAAGTGGCTGTAAGCAGTATGTATGTATGTATGTATGTATGTATGTATGTATGTATGTGTGTATGTATGTATGTACATACATAGACAGGGCCTCGGCTTGCAGCTAGGTTCATAGATGGGGTAGGCGTTGGGGTGGGCCAACTCCGAGCCCTGGATCATAGCTGAGTTGGCCAGGCTGCCCGCTCTCCAGAGTCCATGCCATCAGCATCAGTTGTCCTGATTCGCCCGGGCAAGGGGTGGGACCAGCTGGCTTTCTTGAATTAACCAGCAAGGGGAATGGACAGTTCTCCCACACCCACATGACTGCACAGCTGGCTAGCTTTCCAGTGTGCCTTAGTGGGTGAGGGGTGGGGCCAGCTCATCCAGTCAACATGGCCCCAGGAGGCATCCCAGACCAAGAGTGTCCATACGGCCTTTGGTGATAACATGGGCCATGGCCATTCACAAGGACCCCTGCTGTGGCAGGACCACAGACCCAGACCAACACATCACTATGGCCTCTGGTGGCAGAGCAGGCTCCTCACGTCAGGCTCTCATCCTTACCACAGTGGTGTCTCTAGCTACCTCTCTTTATAGTGCACACGCCGTTGCGCCTCTCTTTCTCTCCCATCTCTCCACCACATACTCGCTCATGGTAGTGGCTCTCCTCCACCCGCTCACCCGCTCCTCACCTACTTGCTGTTCTTATTGAGTCCAGAGCCCTAAGATGGAGGCACAGAAACCAGACTTGCGATTCTGCCAATTCAGTCTCTGTAGCAAACCCACTGGGCAAGGTCCCTGTTCTGCTCTTCCTTCTAGGAGAAGTGAGCAACTACCATCAAATCCTATAAATGGCAGATTGCTGTAATTTTTCAATATTGCGTCCTCTTACAATGCCCTCTGAGCACGGTCTAGACACTCCTCTTCCTCCCGAGAAAGGCCCACGGCCACATCCTTGAATGTTAGCAGACCTCTGGGAAGACCAGAGAAGCATTCATTCTTCTTGTCACTCTTCTCTGAGTTTCTGTCTCAGGAACAAATGCTGGAATTCTTGTTGAAATTCCACGTCACAGTGTCAAAAAAATGCAAAGCTAATACACACTAAGAAACTCCTCCGTGTTACACCAATGTCTGCACTCGATGACCTGGACAATAACAAACCTCTTAGGTAAGAATTCTAAGTGATTCAACAGAGATGGGGAATTTCTGGTGTGTTTGGTACTAATTTCTCTGCACCTCCCTGGGCTCTAGGTTCTGTACCAAAACTGAGTAGGTTGGGCTTTTTTCTTTTTTGGTTTTTCGAGACAGCGTTTCTCTCTGTATAGCCCTGGCTGTCCTGGAACTCACTTTGTAGACCAGGCTGGCCTCGAACTCAGAAATCCGCCTGCCTCTGCCTCCCGAGTGCTGGGATTAAAGGCGTGCGCCACCACGCCCGGCAGGTTGGGCTTTTCAATGAAACCCCTGAGACACCAGCCTGTTTCCCCCTCTTCTGTTAAGAACCTTGTGGCTCTCTAAGTCCCACTTGGAAAAATCCACAAGCCATTTCTTAATGGTTTCTTTATAGGGGGTGTCTCTGATCAGTCTGTTGTAACAGAATCCCCAAGATTCAGCCATTTATAGTGAACAAGTTTATTGTCCCATCACTGTCTGGGAAGACCCCAAATCAAAGGACTTAGGCTGTACCTGAGGCATCTGGTAAGAGCCTTCTTTATCTTATGGTAAACAAGGCTGGTGGGGGAGAGGAAAGAGACACAGAGGGTGGCATCATACTTTTCTAAAAGCTCTGGAGATGATCACATTAGTGTTTGTGAGTGCAGCTCCCCTGACCCCAATCTCCTTTTCAAGGCTCTCAGAGCTGTTGTGTTGGGAGTTAAGTGCTGATGCCTGGATTTTGGGGATCACTTTCAAACCAAAGTGTTGGACTTGGCATTGAACTTTAGTGATAGAACATTCTAGCCTCCAAAAGGGAACAGTGAAAACCAATGACATTTACCCTCAGGTCGCTGGCTAGGGAGCACAAGTGGATGGCAGGTAGAATCTGGAGTAGAATTTAGACTAGAACCCTGCTGCCATGTTCTACCAGCTGAGTACTCTGGCGTCCACGGGCTACATACCCCCTATGGTGGTTAGAATAGGTATAGCTCCCCCACACTCGTATATGTAAAGGCTTGGCCATAGGGGTAGGTAGCACTGTCAGGATGTGTGGTCTTGTTGAAGGAAGTGTGTCACTGTGGGGTTAGGCTTTGAGGTCTCAGGTGCTCAAGCCGTGCCCAGGGTAGAAGACGGTCTCCTGTTGTTTCTGGGGCAAGATGTAGAAATCTTGGCTCCTTCTCCAGCATCATGTAGTCTGCAAGCTGTCGTGTCTCCCATCATGAGAATAACGGACTAAACCTTTGAAACTATAAGCCAGCCTCAGTTAAATGTCTTCTTTTGTAAGTTCCCCCTAACTGCCCATGTGCCTTTTTTTCTTTATCTTCAGATTGACGGACTTCTTCACTCATTTCGAAAACAGAGCTGTTGGGAACATTAGGTAACATACAGGGCTTAGAGTGAGTGGCCCTGGCTCTCAGGAAGACAGCCAAAACCATTAGTCACTTGTTACAGTGACTGAGATGGTTATGAATGGAGAGGTTATTAAGACCAAGAATAACTGAGGACTCAGGAGGTGTAAGCGTTATTAATATTTCTCTACTACAGCAGAATTGTGCCATCCAGTAAGGGTTACCTAGTTTAACCAGTTATGGAAGTAATTTATGTGCTCTGTGGTAATTAACTTTGTGGATCTGAGGCGCCTCAGGGAAGGAATGAGAGAGCAGTGCATTTTAATAAGGACTCCAGGGAAGGGATGGGAAGGGGAAGGGAGCTGAGGTAAGCTGAACCTGGAGAGAACAAGCTATAGCAAGCAGCGGAGGCCAGTAACATGCCTCCTACTTCATGCATCATGATAGCCCCTGGGATGCTTAACGGTGCGACACTGACCATTTCAGCCCTCTTCCATAATCACAAATACTTCAAAATGAAAAGGGAACTTCACTGTAAAGTGTGTGAGCTGGGTGTGTGGGAGCTGGGCGGGGGGGGGAAGCAGCAGGCAGGATGTGGGTCCTACAGAGCTCAGCTTTCTCCAAGATGGGCACATCTGTATGTTTTCTGTTATGGAATTCTCCCCACGCCCCTTTTTAAAACTTCCCTTCCTTTTCTTTCTCCTTATCGTGGTGCTGGGCTTTGAACCTAGAGCCTCATACAGGCTAGGAAAGTGTTCTACCACTGAACCACATCTCCCCTCTCCCTCTGCTTTTCTGCTACCCCTTTCTACTGGTCCCTGAGCATATTCTTGGTTTGCCCGACAGTAATCCCAGCTGGGGAGCTTTAGCTACTCGCTCACACCTCACCCCTTGCCTTTGCTTGGCTGGTTCCTAGGTACTCTTCCACATTTCCGGGAGTGTTAACTGGATTAGATTAAGAGATTCCTTAGGAGCCGGGCGTGGTGGCGCACTCCTTTAATCCCAGCACTCGGGAGGCAGAGGCAGGCAGATTTCTGAGTTCGTGGCCAGCCTGGTCTACAGAGTGAGTTCCAGGACAGCCAGGGCTACACAGAGAAACCCTGTCTCGAAAAACCAAAAAAAAAAAAAAAAAGAGAGAGAGAGAGAGATTCCTTAGGAGATTAGCAGAGCACACCTTTGAGTATGTCTGAGGGTCAGCATTTTCAACAAATGGTGCGGGCACAACTGGCAGTTATCATGTAGAAAAATTTGAATTGATCCATTCTTACCTCCTTGTACAAAGCTCTAAGTGGATCAAGGAACTCCACATAAAACCAGAGACACTGAAATTTATAGAGGAGAAAGTGGGGAAAAGCATCGAAGATATTGACACAGGGGAAAAAAATTCCTGAACAGAATAGCAATGGCCTGTGCTGTAAGATCAAGAATCGACAAATGGGACCTCATAAAATTGCAAAGCTTCTGTAGGTCAAAAGATACTGTCAATAAGACAAAAAGGCCACCAACTGATTGGGAAAGAATTTTTACCAATCCTAAATCTGATAGGGGACTAATATCCAATATATACAAAGAGCTCAAGAAGCTGAACTCCAGAAATTCAAATAACCCCATTAAAAAAATGGGGTACAGAGCTAAACAAAGAATTCTCGGGGCTGGTGAGATGGCTCAGCGGGTAAGAGCACCCAACTGCTCTTCCGAAGGTGATAAGTTCAAATCCCAGCAACCACATGGTGGCTCACAACCATCCGTAACGAGATCTGGCTCCCTCTTCTGGAGTGTCTGAGGACAGCTACAGTGTACTTACATATAATAAAAAATAAAATAAATCTAAAAAAAAAAAAAAAAAAAGAATTCTCAACTGAGGAATACCAAAGGGCTGAGTAGCACTTGAAAAATGTTCAACATCTTTAATCATCAGAGAAATGCAAATCAAAACAACACTGAGATTCCACCTCACACCAGTCAGAATGGCTAAGATTAAAAATTCAGGTGACAGCAGATGCTGGTGAGGATGTGGAGAAAGAGGAACACTCCTCCATTGCTGGTGGGATTGCAAGCTTGTACAACCACTCTGGAAATCAGTCTGGCGGTTCCTCAGAAAACTGGACATAGTACTATCGGAAGATCCAGCAATACCTCTCCTGGGCATATACCCAGAAGATGTTCCAACTGGTAATAAGGACACATGCTCCACTATGTTCATAGCAGCCCTATTTATAATAGCCAGAAGCTGGAAAGAACCCAGATGTCCCTCAACAGAGAAATGGATACAGAAAATGTGGTACATTTACACAATGGAGTACTACTCAGCTATTAAAAACAATGAATTTATGTGGTTTCCAAGAAAAGGATCAGATCAATCATAAGGGCTTTGACTTCCAAAGGTTTAATACATTGATGGATTCTGTTGTGCCAGGAAACCTTTGTGAATCCCCAAAGACCTCCAAGGAGCCGAATCTGATGCAATTAGAGTCTCTTTATTCAAGTTTGAGCTTGGGCCACACCAACCCTAACACAGCAGGAAGGCAGACCCCTGAGCCTAGTTTTAGGCAAGCATTTATAGAGGTAAGAAGTGGGTATCTAGCCTGGTATACATCTGATTGGGGGTGGAGTGGGGCATTATTATGGCATTTAACATAATTCGCTGGTGCTGGGAGCCAATCCATAAACTTAACTTCTGCTTTCCTCCTGATTGGTGGTTGTTAGGAAATGGAATGTCACGGGCAGGCTTGTAACCTGGAGGTGCAGATTTTGAGGGGATAACCTGGAAACTGGTGCTAAGTACCAGCCTGTTAGTGAACTTGAATTCAACCTTAGGTCAGTTTCTCCTGAGATGGAGTCTAAACCCAAAAGATTTGGTCTCTCAATTCAAACTTTAATTTATTTTGAGACAGGGTATCATTATGTACTCTGGGTGATTTCGAACTCACTATGTAGGCCACACTGGCCTGAAACCCACAGAGATCCTTCTGCCTTTGCTTCTCCTGCTGGGACTAAGGGCACAGGTGTGGATTAAAGCTTTGAATAAATGTTTGGGGAGTGGTGAAGCCCAGGTGAGGAAGTGAGTCGCCAAAGGTGTGATCTGAAGGGCTCTGACCAGTTCCTGTTCCTCTTCCTTGCTTCCTGGCTGCTTGGGATGTGAGCAGCTTTCCTCCACTGTGAACTGTCTCTGTTGGGCTTGAGCCTTGTGGTGAGCCTGGGAGTAACAGACTCAGCTGGGTGTTGACTGGAGCCTCTGAAGCCAGGAGCAAAGTAAGTGTCTCCTCCCTGAAGCTGTCACTGCCATACTGTCACAGTGATGGTGAAGATGAGGAACACGTCCTCCAGAAAGCATCCTTGGCCCTGAGACATGAAATGGCATCTTTTTTTTTTAACCACTGTTCACCTCTCTTTGAATTGTAATATTTATTTATTTATTTATTTATTTATTTATTTATGCAGTTATTCATTCTTTTATTTTACAATTTGTCTTACTGTGTTTTTGAGAGAGCGAGTCCCTATGTAGTCCAGTCGTGGCTGTCCCAGAACTCCCTATGTAGACCACACTGGCCTCAACTCACAGAGATCCACTTGCCTCAGTCCTCTGAGTGCTGGGATTAAAGACATCCACCACCATGCCTGGCTTGTTTGTTGTTGTTGTTGTTGTTGTTTGTTTGTTTGTTTGTTTGTTTGTTTTTTAGCTTTTGGGACAGTTTAATGAAGCTGGGGCAGGTCTCAGAAGTCCAGGATAATGCTGAACTTTGTTCATCTCCCAAGGTCAGGGTTATAGGCACGTGCCACCATGCTAGGCTGGGACTATATAGCTGTAAATTTTGTTGAGCTAGACAGCATCTATCTTTTCTTCTTCTTCTTCTTCTTCTTCTTCTTCTTCTTCTTCTTCTTCTTCTTCTTCTTCTTCTTCTTCTTCTTCTTCTTCTTCTTCTCACTACATCTTCCCTCCCCCATGCCTAGAATAGTGTGTGGTTCAGAGCTGAATGAAATTTACTAAATGAATGAGTGATTGAATCAATGACCCCTGCTTTTCCCCAACTTCTCCTCTAACAAGCACCTACAGGAAGCTAGCCCTCTGTCCTGGCAGCCCTGTCCATCCCTAAGGCCCTCCTCCCAGCATGTCCATGCGGTGACACTAAGTTTATTTAAAAAAAAAAAAAAAAAAAAAAAACACTGGGCAGTGGTGGTCTTTAATCTTAGCACTTGGGAGGCAGAGACAGGCAGATCTCTATGTGTTTGAGGTCAACCTGGTCTACAGAGGAAATGCCAGGACAGCCAAAGCTACTCAGAGAAGCCATGTGCAAAAAAATAAATAAATAAATCAAAATAAATAAAAAGGTAAATATAAATAGAGCAAGTTAAATTAAAATTTAAAAACTGAAAGAGTAAAAGGTTATCATCGTAGGACGGACCCTTGAGCCCAGAGTGTGGCACACGGCGCCTCTCTCTGAGGAGTCCTGGGTCTCTGAGGAGTCCTGGGTCTATTTAACTGCAATGAAAGTTCTTCTACATCTACAGCTTCTCAGCAACATAACTGCTGCCTTAACCATCCTCCTAAAATAGCACTTTCTTGGCTAGGACAGCTCCCCTCAACCCTTGAGGACACACTCCTGGCTTCTACCCAGCTACTGCTCACATCTTTGCCACCTGTTTGACCTGACCTCTAAAAACAAATCCAAGTCCTAGCCCGGCCTTAGACTGACCCCAAGAATCCCCCTGTCTCCCAGTCTCTCATCAGAGAAACAATGAGTTTTTGCCTCCTAAAAGCAGCTCACAGAAAGAAAAGAAATCTCTCTCTACTCAATCCCTTTGAATCTCTCCATGGTTGATCGTGGTCCATGTATTCCCATTGCAGTGATGCCTCTAAAACAAATGGCTCAACCTTTTGAGAAGCCCAAAATTACTATTATTCAGTTTGTTTCCTCCATTCTGACCATGCAGTCCCAGTGAGCACAGCTATCATAATTCATAATACAGATGAACTTGACATAAACTTGCCAGTCACAGTATCTGACTTCTCTCGGCAAAAGAATCAGCTCAAAGAGTGGATCTGGGCCAAATACCATTCTTCCATCCTTCTTGTGTTTTGTTTGGGAAAGGTAGTCCAGGCTAGCCTCAAAGTCACTGTGGAGCTAGGAATGACATTGAACTTGCGATCCTCTTGCCTGTATCTGCTGGATGCTGGGGTTACAGGCCTGCCTGAGCCACCACATGCAGTTTGTGCGGTGCTGAGGATCTGATCCATTTCACAGGCTCAGGCCAGCACTCTATCAGCTGAGCTGCATCTCCAGCCCTCCATGGAGTCTTTAAATCTTGATCTAGGAAGTTCAGTGATCACACACACACACACACACACACACACACACCAGAAAACAAGAAAGACAAACACCCACAAAATGCAATGCAATTTATTATCTAATGGAAAGGAAAAAAAAAAAAAAAACCCTTTCTTTCCTCTTGAATGGGAAGCCAAGATGGGATCCAGAATTCTCAGCTAATCTTTTGAAACTACTTGCCCACTGGAAGAAGAGGGAGAGAGCTGGGGAGGGGGAGGAGGGAGGGGGAGGAGGGAGGGGGAGGAAAAGGGAGCGAGCGCTGTTCCTCTGAGGCTGAATCATTAAGCCTTCTGGTCAGCCCCAGCATTAAGTACTTACTCTCATACTTTCCTCCTGTAGGATGTGAGGCTGACCCAGAGTCCCCGTGAATACAGAAGCTGCCTAGCATACCAAAGCACACATCACTCAGTAGCTGGGCTCCTCTCAGCTCCTCTCACCCGCCCACCCCCCTAAACTCCTCTAGCCACGGCCTTCCCTTTGCCCAGTTTCTCATTCCTACATAAACCTGCCCTGTCAGCCATGCGCTGTCTTGGCTGTCATTTGCTCTCTTGGTCCTCTGTGCTTGTTCTTGGTTTCTCCTCTCCCCCTCCTCTCTTCTCCTCTGTCTCTCTCTTCTCTTTCTCTCTTGCTCTCTCCCCAGCCCTGTCCCCTGGCTATGTTCAATGTGCATCACCCCCTGCTCTGGGCTCTTCCGAATGCCTCCAGCTGCACTCTCCTTCACATCTGCTTATAAGATGTCTGACAACACAGCTCACATCTATAAGCACTTTCTCCTCAGCCAGATCTTGCAGTGGTTACGTCTTCACTGTCAACACTTGGGATCTGTTCTGAGATGTATTCCTGGAAAAAATATTTTAAAAACCCAAACTAAAAAAACCTGTAATTTAGAAAGGACAAACAAACAAGCAAACTGGAAGACCCTATAGTTTTCACGTAGACCCGGGCAACTGAGAAAGGACTAGTTGAGTGTGAGTGGATTCTGTTATCTTTTGTAATGAGAAGAGCTGTTGTTCCCTATGAAATAAGGGCTTCATGTTACAGGAGAAGAAACTGGCAAAGCCAATGCCTAGTTAATGACAGATTTTTCAACTCAGGTCTGCCTGGTATCCAAGCTTAATCTTCATTTACTAGAGTAAGAATATACTCCTGGCATGAAAGGAAAACATTCCTTTAATGTATTTTCCAGAAAATACTTGAAGTCAAAAAAACGGTTGGAATCAGAAACCCTGGCTCTATCTCTGTTATTAGTTGTTCCTTGGCTGTACAAGCATTCATTCTGAGATTACTATAGGAACCAACAGTGTAATCTGCTGACTCATTCCTTCCAGGAACCCTAAAAGAGGGTCAAACTGCTTATCTGTCAGAAGCCAGGCCTTGGGACAGACCCATCCCAGGAGAGAGACAACAAAATTAATCTGAAGACTGGAGAGATGGTTCAGCGCTTTAGGGCACTGGCTGTTCTTCCAGAGGACCAGGGTTCAATTCCCAGCACCCACATGGCAGCTCACAACCATCAGTAACTCCAGTTCCAGGTGATCTGGCATCCTCACACAGACATACATGCAGGCAAAACACCAATGCACATAAAAATAAACACATTATTTTTAAAAAAAATTACCTGATGTCTGGGGATGTAACTCCATGGTACAGTTCTTGCCTGGCGGCATGCCCCTGTAGTTGACCCCCTGCACTGGGAGAAAGAAAATGTCTATGTGAACAGAAAACAATAAAAGACAGTCCCAAGGATCCTGGACCAGGCCTTGGCAAACTGCCAGTTTTTGTCTATAAAGCGGGGCTGCAGTACAGTCATTATGGGCTCTATACTGTTTATGATATTTGCCTGCTGTGGTGGTAACAGAGGAGCTGGGATGCAAAGAAGAAACTGTTCTCTGGCTGTCCCTTTAAGGAAGTCTGTGACCTCTGGCCAAGGACGATGCTTAAAACCTAAAGAACTTGGGAGTCACACACGGGGCTTTCAGACCGGCTGCACCGAAAGCCCTTCCAAGCCCACCAGAGAACCCCCCTGGCACTCCGCTGATTGAGCTCAGTCCGCAGCACCAGCACAGCTTGTTTCCTCGCCGCCCCAACAGCTCTCCCTTGCTTTTCTCTCCTGTTTGCTTTCCCAGAGGCCCAGCCCAGAACATCGAAATCACCTCCGTTTCCTCCCTGCCCCTCCCCCACTCCCTACCGCACATTCACACCGGCAAGCCCTGTTTCTACCAACCTGCACCGTGTGCTTGGTCAGCAGAGACGGCAACTTGGCCAGGATGGTGGTGAGAAGAAACCGAGATGGGGTGTTTGTCTGCCTGGCTCCCGGTCTCCTGGCTTGCCACCTTCCTCTGCCAAAGGCCAAGGTCAGGCCGCTTCTTTCTGCTATGGTCCGGTCTGTGGATCCCCGAGCTCTCTTCTCTCCAGGCACTTTCAGACCACAGAAGCTAACAGTTTCCTGCCCTTTCTAACCTTCATTCTCCAGGACTTGACTCTTCTGTTTCTTAGACTCACTGTATTGACTATAAATTGTTATGCAAAGAGTTACCCTAAATGAAGTGCCTTAAAAAGTATGCCTGGCAGTGGTGACACATACCTTACTGATGGTTGTGAGCTGCCATGTGGCTGCTGGGAATTGAACCCTGGTCCTCTGGAAGAGCAGCCAGTGCCTTAAAAAGTATGCCTGGCAGTGGTGGCACATACCAGCACTGGAGAGGCAGAGGCCGGTAGGTCTCTGAGTTCGAGGCCGGTAGGTCTCTGAGTTCGAGGCCAGCCTTGTCTCCAGAGCAAGTTCTAAAGTCCTGGCCAATCCTTGGCACTGCCTAAATGAGGCATAGCTGTCCACAACCTCTAAACCAGCGCTTGGGATGTAGAGCATAAAGATCAGAAGTTCAAGGTTATCCTCAGCTTCCCAGAGAGTTCAAAGGTCAACCTGAGCTATATGAGATCTGGTCCAAAAGCTAATAGAAAAGAAACACTTCCCGTCTCACAGAGCTTCTGAGGGTGGAAATCCGGTAATGGATTCGTGGGAGGTTCCTGGCCTTGTGGTCCAGTTGTTGGCCATAGTTATTTGGAGGTGTGAATGAGGTTTGGGGATTGATGGCCAAGTACTAGAGTTTACATCTAGAATGTCCTCCCAGGGTTCATTTGTCCAGCGAGGGAGATGGCTCAGTGGGTAAAAACACTTGCTGAGCAAACCTGTTGCAGGATGTTTGATCACCCTAAGATTGTGTTACCGACCTGAAAAGCCTGTTTTTAGTTGTGGTGTAGCTCAGGCTTACCATACACCTTTAGTGGGTATTTTAAGCAAGATGAAATAAAGTCAACCATAGGTCAAGGGGCGGAGCAAGCAGCCAGCTGACAGGAAGTGAACACAAGATTATTAAGAAAAAAATCATAGAGAGTACGAGGGGATCAAGAGGACGGATAGAGAGACACACAGGAAGTAGAAGGGACGGACAGTGAGTTGGAAAGAGGGTTGTTTGTTTGTTTGTTTTTGTTTTTGAGAGAGAGAAGCATTCTTTCTGGGATGTTGGCTAAGGAAGAAGGTTGGCTGGGTGCTTTCTCTGTCTCTCTGAGTTAACAGGCTTTCACCTCACATCTGGTTCCTGAGTCTTCATTGGTAAAATTGAATGATTGAGATTTTGTTAAAAAAAACAAACTCAAACCTGATGACCTAAGTTTAAGCCTCAGCACCCATAGGGTAATGGAATGTGGTGGTGAACATCTGTAATCCCAGAACTCCTACAGTAAGACTGGAGGTGGAAGCAGGAGAATTCTGTAGAAGCTTGGAGCCCACTAAGCTGGAGTACGCAGAGAGGCAGAAACTCAAACCCTATTTCAACATGGAGGAAGGAAAAAGCAATTTCCTGAAAGTAATCCTGACCTCCACATGTAGACACACGCATGCACGCATGTGCGTGTGTGCGCATGCACACACACACACACACACACACACACACACGCACACGCACACGCACATGCACATGCACATGTATGTATATGTATACATACACACAAATGGTCGGTCACACACATGAATTTATGCAGGTACACACATACACATATATACATACATACATACACTTACATACACACGTGCACACACATAATAATTAATAACTAATCAAAAATATTTTTAAAGGTCCTGTATATTAAAAGCTATTCCCCAGAATGTCACTATCAGGAAGTGGTTTAGGGGGTGGGGCTTAGTAGATTTTAGGACATTGGATATCATGTGCTCTTTTTTTTCCCTTTAATTTACGTGTGTGTGTGTGTGTGTGTGTGTGTGTGTGTGTGTGCAAGTAACCAGAGGCCAGAAGTGGGTGTGAAGTTTCTTGGAGCTGGAAGTAGCAGTTATTTGTAAGTAAGCGGACCAGCGTGGGTGCTGGGATCTGAACTCTGGCTGATAGAACAGTGTCATGCTGGAAGTAGCAGTTATTTGTAAGTGGACCAGCTTGGGTGCTGGGATCTGAACTCTGGCTGATAGAGCAGAGTCATGATATGAGTATGCTTGGCCCGGGGAGCGGCGCTATTAGAGGGTGTGGCCTTGTTGGAGTAGGTGTGGCCTGTTGGAGGTAGTGTGTCATTGTGGGCGTGGGCTTTCAGACCCTCCTCCTAGCTGCCTGGAGGTCAGTATTCTGATGTCAGCCTTCAGATCTGCATCTGCCTGACTATGACTGTGATGGTTTGAATGCTTGGTCCATGGGAAGTGGCACTATTAGGAGGTGCGGCCTTGCCTGTGTAGGTGGGCTTTGAGGGCTCCAGGTGCTCAAGCTCCACCCAGTGCAGAAGAGAGCCTCCTCATAGATCCATACCTCTGAGGACAATCTCCTGGCTGCCTTCCGATATAGAACTTTCAGTCCCTCCAGCACCATGTCTGTCTACATGATGTCATGCCTCCCACCATGATGATAATGGACTGAACCTCTGAAACTATAAGCCAGCCCCAATGAAATGTTTTCTTTGTAAGAGTTCCCTTGGTCATGGTGACCCCTCACAGTAATAAACCCTAACTAAGACAAAGGCCTTTTGTTTGTTTGTTTGTTTGTTTGTTTGTTTGTTTTTGTTTTGTTTTTCAAGACAGGGTTTCTCTGTGTTGCCCTGGCTGTCGTGGAACTCACTCTGTACACCAGGCTGGCCTCGAACTCAGAAATCTGCCTGCCTCTGCCTCCCAAGTGCTGGGATTAAAGGCGTGTGTCACCACTGCCCGGCCAAGGTTTTTATTCCTGCACAAAACATCATGACCAAGAAGCAAGTTGGGGAGGAAAGGGTTTATTCAGTTTACACTTCCACATTGCTGTTCATCACCAAAGGAAGTCAGGATGGGAACTCACACAGCTTAGGAACCTGGAGGCAGGAGCTGATGCAGAAGCCACAGAGGGATGCTGCTTACTGGCTTGCTTCCCCTGGTTTGCTCAGCTTGCTTTCTTATAGAACCCAGGACTACCAGCCCAGGGATGGCACCACCCACAATGACCAATAAAAGAGAAAATGCCTTACAGCTGGATCTCATGGAGGCATTTCCTCAAGGAAGGCTCCTTTCTCTGTGATAACTCCAGTTTGTGTCAAGTTGATACACAAAACCAGCCAGTACAGTATGTATGCATGTATACGTATGTATGTATGTATGCTTGTATGTATGTATGCATGTGTGTATTTATGCACATATGTATATACTTTTGTGAGTGTGTATTCAATCTGGTACTTGCCAAGGAGGCTAGGCTGGCTGGCCTATCAGCCCCAGAGATCCACCTATCTCTGCCTCCCTATCACTGGTATGACAAGCACATGCTACCATCCCTGGATTTTGTTTGCTTTTTTTGTTTGTTTGTTTGTTTGTTTGTTGTTTTTGTTTTTTGTTTTTTCGAGACAGGGTTTCTCTGTGTAACCCTGGCTGTCCTGGAACTCACTCTGTAAACCAGGCTGGCCTCAAACTCAGAAATCCGCCTGCCTCTGCCTCCCGAGTGCTGGGATCAAAGGTGTGCGCCACCACGCCCGGCTTGTTTGCTCATTTTTAACATGAGTTCTGTGAATAGAACTCAGGCCCTCATGGTCTGAAGGCGAGCACTGTACTGACGGAGCTAGCTCCTCATGATTAAAATGATGCAAGAATAAACCTTAATATTCATGAGCTAAAAACAGTCTGATTTCATTTTTCATCTTGTCCTAAGCAGTGAATGGAAGGGGAGGGGGAAGAGGAAGGGCAGAAGGAGAGGTAGGAGGGGTAGGAGGAGGGGGGAGGCAAAGGAGGAGGTGGAGGAGGAGGTGGAGGAGGAGGAGGAGGAGGAGGAAGAGAAGAGGAAGAAGAAGAAGAAGAAGAAGAAGAAGAAGAAGAAGAAGAAGAAGAAGAAGAAGAAGAAGAAGAAGAAGAAGAAGAAGAAGTCGTCCAATTCCTACAGGTTTCCCTGACCTACACACATGTGGCTTGGCACCTGTGCTTGTACACACACACACACACACACACACACACACACACACAATGTCATGGCATGAGTATGAAGGTCAAAGAACAACTTTCAGGAATCCAGTCTTTCCTTTGTGGACCCAGAGAGTAAACTCAGGTTGCTAGGCTGCAAGTGTGCTTAGAGGTGGAGCCACCTGTCGGTCCTCTCTGTACTGTCTGCAATACCATTTAACCTGCCCTAGGTGAGAGGAAGGAAGGAAAGGGCAATTTGCCTTGGTTTCTTAACCTGGTAGTAAGGGCTTCTATGCCGGACCTTACCTTAAGGTAAGTCAAGATAAGCATGCCTTCAAAGCTTGGGTTAATGAGAATTCTATAATGAATGTATCAAGAAATCAAATGATAAGCAGAGAGCAACTCAGAGATCCAAAGGGCAGGACTTTGAACTTTTAAACCTATTTTTCCTCTAAAATATATGTTGAATATATGTTTCCTGGTAGGCTGCCTGAATGGTCCTGGATTTGTGGTCTCATTTGCTACCCTCATCCAGGAGCTTAGATCCCCAGAACCCAAGAGAAGCCAGGTGTAGTGGTGAGCATTGTAACCCAGGATTCTCCACCCTCTTCTCCCATTGCTCATGTGGGGCAATGGGAGAAGAGGGTGGAGAATCCTGGGCTACCTGGCATGGACAATGGCAATGAGACCCTGTCGCACCCAAGGTTGTACTTGTGCATGCATGTACACACACACACACACACACACACACACGTGCACTTCCATAGGCAAGTAAGACACTAATCCCTCTAATCCACCTTCGGTTACTATTGGGTCCCAGTGATTGAATTCAGATCACACTCTGGCAAATGCCTTGACCAAGACAGCCCTGCCCAGTAGAATTTTCCTACCCCAGATCCATCAATCCTGTCCAAAGGATGACAAGGAGATCCAGAGGGAATGGGGTGGAGGTGGGGGTGGGGAATAAGACATATTACTTAGTGGTAGAATAAATACCAGCCCCTCAAGGGACAATCTAGGACAAAAATGACTTAGGTCCATTCAAGATGCAAATAGACTGTGAGTAAGTGTGAAGGGGACACAGAGAAATCATGTTAATTAGCATTCTCCAGAAAAACAGAAACAGTGAGGGAGAAGGGTGGGGAGCACGGGGGAGGGAGAGGGAAGCAGAGGGAGGCAGAGAGGATAGCACTGTGGATATTTGTAAGGGAAACTGGCTCACAGGATTACAGATGCCAACAGGGTCCACCTAAGCAAGGTGAGGAACCAGGAAATTCACTGGTGTGACTCAGTTTGAGTACAAAGGCCTAAGAAGCAAGAGTCTTTGTGCGGGAGAAAGGTGGAGTTCTGGCTCAAGGAGAGAGAGCAAGAATTTCTCCTTCATCTACGTTGTCCCAGCAGACTCTCAGTGGACTGGGTGGCTCTCCCACAGTGGAGAAGGCAGGGCACTTTACAGGGTCTTCAAGAGCTTCCAGAAGTCTCCTTATGGACATTCTCAGAACCGATAATGTCTGGCCAGCTACTTGTTCATCTTAGGTCCATCAGTTGATATATTCGAGTGAAGCCTCGCAGATGCTGAAAGCTGACAAACTCTGCAGCCCTGCAGGATGATAGAAACTCAGCAAGTCTGGGAAAGTCATACTGAGACAAAGTAGGTCAGGCATAGGATGACTGGAGAACCTTGCTTTCTGCTCTAAGTCTCAGCAGGAGTGGCCGAAGGCACAAAGTTGGCCAACTATGAAAATGACTGGACCCTTGCCAAAATAATACTGCTCTAAAATACAAAGGAGAGCCAACTAGATGGCTCAGTAGATAAAGGCACTTGCCACTGAAGCCTGGGGACTTGGGTTCAAATCCCAGAAACCACATAAAGATAGAAGGAGAGACCAAACTCTACAAAGGTATTCTCTGATTTTCTCATGCTCACGCGCGCGCACGCACACACACACACACACACACAATAATAGTAAATAAATAAATTGTGAAGAAAAAGTTTATTTATGCTATAGAAATAAGTAGAAAGCATTCCTGTAATAACTGTTACAGAATATTTGATCACATTGTGAACCTTGAGATGGTGAACTGGAAAAAAAACTTTTTGTTGTTGTGGTGTGGCTCAGCCCTAGCACACATCTTAAATCCAAGAGCTTTCTGTAAATAAGATCTAAACAAAATCAGGAAATGGAGCAAGCAATCAGTTGAGAAGAAAAAAAACCAGGAAAGAGAAAGAAGGGTCTTTGGTTTGAAGGTGTTTAAGACAGCAAGGAGAAGGAGAAGAAGCTCTTTCCTTCTGGAACTTTGGTGGAGTTGGAAGGTCAGTTGGATGCTTTCTCTGCCTCTCTGAGCTAGCAGGCTTTCGCCACAGCATCTGGCCCCTGAGTCTTCATTTGGTAAAACTGAACAGTTGGGATTTTTGTTTTTAAGACAACCAATAACCATTCTAAGATAGGGTTCATAAATGCCTTCATATACCTTACTTCATAAGTTCATGTAACTTACAGGTTTGTACAGGAGGGGGAAAAGCTCACAACTGTGAAGCAAAACCTGCCCTTGCCCAAACCCTAGCTCCACCCTTCACAGAGTGACCCGAGCTTTGTCTCCTCATCTTTGCCAGTCCTCACACTAAACACATGACAATTGCCCTAACCTCACAGGCTGTGGAAAGAATTAAACGAACAAAACATCCAGCACTTGGCACTAGATATTTCTAATCATTATTTTCTCACTTAGAAAGAATTCAAACATATTTACCGAGACCTAAGAAAGCATAGCCAAATTAAACAAATTATCTCTACTCAACTAATTCCAAAAGTAACATTATAAAAGAACTTTCCAGAACATTTTAGTTGATAATATTTTCAGGTAAATACAATTGTAAAAAGAATAGTTGTCCAGGACAGCCAGAGCTATACAGAGAAACCCTGTCTCGAAAAACCAAAAAAAAAAAAAAAAAAAAAAAGAATAGTTGTGGTGTTTACCTTGTCAGCTTGATAAGATTAGCAAATGTCTAGTGGATTCGTGAAGCACATCTGTGTGTGTGTGTGTGTGTGTGTGTGTGTGTGTGTGTGTGTGTCTATTTTTTAGAAACAATTAGATCATAGCAATGGCCTGATAAACAATTTATCCCTTGATGGATTCAGGCTATGATGGTCATACTAGTAAGAAGTAAAGGTGGGTGGGTGGGTGGGGGGGTGCTTGGAGGAAGTACGTCACTGGAGGCATGGCTGACTTCCTGTTGCCCGTAAAGCGGAACAGCCCTATGTCTTCACATGTGTACTCTTGCTGCCATGGTGGTCTGCCCATGGACATGGAGTCAAAATCCTCAGAAACTGAGAAAACAAATGCTCCTCCCTGATTTGGTTTTGGCAGGCTTTGGTCACAGTGACACCATCATATTGAACACAGTAACAGAGGGAGCTCTCTATAGCTTTGTCTCAGCTTCAGTTGTATCAACTCTTGATTATTGTGTGTGTGCATATGTGTAATGTATGTGTGTTCACGCCCATGAGTCTGTAAGTGAGTGTGGGTGATTGTGTGTGTGGAAGCCAGAAGTCTTCTGTCAGGTGTCTTCCTTGGTCACTCATCCCCCTTTTAAAAATTGTTGACTAGAGAGTGGGCGGGGCTGGGAGGTAGGGAAGAGGGTGATTCTGTCATGCATGGGGCCTTCATGGAAGTCAGAGGGAAACTTAATGGAATCCCTTCTCTCCTTCCACCTTTGCACGGGTTTCAGGGATCAAAGTCAGCTTTTGATACCAGTCTTGAACTGCAGCATCTCTATCTGCTGAGCCCTCTCACCAGCCCTCCACCATATTTTCTGAGACAGTCTCACCATTTGGCTAAAGCCCAGCAGCAACCTCAGGGACTGTCCTCTCTNCTCCAACTGCCCCCATTGTTTTTTAATATAAACCCATTGAATAATTCTCTGCCGTGGTTTGAGCAAGAATGGCCTCAATAGGTGCAAATATTTGAATGTTTGGTCACGAGGGAGAGGCCCTACTTGAGATTACAGGGTGTGGCCTTGTTAGAGGAAGCCTGTCATTGGGGGTGGGCTTTGAGACTTCAGAATACAAGCCAGGCCCAGTTGTGGATTGCGGTCTATATGCAAGTGCAGGCAGCTCTCTCTTCCTGCTGCCTGTAGATCTAGATGTAGAACTGGAGTTACAGATGGCTCAGAGCCACATGTGAGTTCTGGGAATTGAACCTGGGGACTCTGGAATAGCAGCCAGTGTCCTTAATGACTGAGCCATCTCTCCAGCCCTCCTAGGTGATCTTACGTCCCATCAAACTGGCTCAAGATTAACAATCACAGGATCCAAGTTAAGTCTGTTCATGTTGTGAATGGATAATACTATCTGATATTATTAATTTACCTTGCATCTGAGAGTTTCCCTTTCATATCCCCCACCACCTCTTCTGGGCTTTTTTTGAGACAAGGTCTGACTATGTAACCCTTGCTTATTGGAACTCAATACAAAGACCAGGCTAACTCATGAAGTCAGGGATTTATCAGCCTTTGCCTCCCTAGTGCTGGGATTAAAAGCATTCAACACTCACATAGACACACCCACACCCACACCCACACACTTATGCACACATGCATGCACACTTTTTAAAAACAGGGTCTTCTTACTACATAGTCCTCTGTACTATGTAACCTGGAACTTGCCACATAGGCCATGCTGGTCTCTCACCTGACCTTTCCTTGTTCTTGCTTACAATGTTTTGCTAGCTGAATAAATTACACTGTCCTGTAGATTTTGGTGAGGCCTCCTTCAGTGTTACCTCTATTAAGAAGTGGATAGTGTCTGTCTGTCTTTCTCTTTCTTTGAGATGTTTGCAACCATGAGATCTTTGCTTAGATCCATTGATTCCCCCCCCCCCCAAGAAAGAGTTTCTCTGTGTATCCCTGACTGTTCTGGAACTCACTCTGTAGACCAGGCTAGCCTCGAACTCAGAAATTCACCTGCCTCTGCCTCCCAAGTGCTGGGATTAAAGGCGTGCACCATCATGCCCAGCACTAGATCCATTGATTTTTTAACAATCAATCTAAAATGGTGATGGTGTAATTTTTTTCATTCTTTTGGTAGTTGGTAGTTTACATAGAAACTGAGGAAAACCTGAATATCTCCTTGGTTTTGTTCACTTTTTGTTATTTTGTTTTGTTTGTTTTTATTTTTGTTTTTCTGAGTCAGGGTTTCTCAGTGTAGCCTTGGCTGTCCTTGAACTCAGAGATCTTTCCTGCCTCTGCTCGCTAAGTGCTAGGATTAAAGGTGTGCGACACTACTGCCCAGCTGGTTAACTTTTTTAATCACTAATTTTGAAGGTCGCACAGCTATGCTGCATATTATTATTAGTCTCCTGGAAGATTTGCTATAAAGAACACTTCTGACACACAGGTTACAATGACAGCTTTGCCTGAGCTAAGGACATGAATGCCACTCCTGTTGACCACACTGATATCCTGAGGCTAACAGCACAGGGTGAAAAGACTTGGTAGCCTCCAACCAGAAGAGACAATGGAAAGAACGACATGGACACCAAAGCAGGTCTCACACAGCTTCTGCTTTATTCTGGGACTGTCCACAATTTATCCCCTTCAGTTCACTCACATCACCTCACACCACACTAAGGAGTCCAATCATAGACACACACGCCCAAGGCATGACTTTAGCGTGCAGGCAAGCCTCTAATGGATAGGCTGATAGAATGGTATCATGAGGCATTACGCCATATATCCGGTGAGTTACAGGAGCTGCTTTTATTGTGCATGACTGAGACTGGAACAAACAAGCAAAGGTCACAGGGCTTGGCATAGAGCCAGGACGCTATCTTGGCCCATGCGGCCACCCCTGCCTCCCACATCTCCCCCTTTTCTTTTAAATAAGAGCTCCGGGACCGCATCAGTCTTAGGTTGTTCTGATTGGAACACCCTCTGTACCCATCATCAAAACATGCACAGCTGCATGGCACATACTCCTGTCTTAGGTTGGCAGGGCTTCCATCAGAATTTTACCCGTCTCTGATTAACAGTACAGCATACTGAGCCAAATCTGAGGTGAGCCTCCAGGCTCTATAGCTGCCATCGCTTGTATCAGCACATGTTGGTCTGCCTTAGCTTGCCTTCACATGCGTACCATAAAAAAAAACCCAGTTTTTAAGTATGTTGGAGGTTCCATGAGCCATCTCTAACCACTGCTGCACTGTGGCTACGTCGACTCGGTATTATTCACGGTGGTGATCAATGCCCTTAAATCTTACATCTTCATGCCGAAATTACGACTCCAATTTCCCAGCAGCATCTTTCCAAGCTCGCAAGACAAATTGGCTGCATATGAGAGATTATGATACTGCACAGAAGTTATACCAACCCCAGACATATGACTAACACAGGATATTTGTGAAATTTTCCTGTCCCATAAGCATATCTATGTTCCAGGCCGGCTGGCCATTGGTAGCATTAACAGCAGCCTGCTCAAGGGCATACTCTAGATATGCAGCTTTCCAATTCAAATAGGCTCTTCCCGTCAGGACTGCCTTACTGAGATTCATCCAATCAAAAGGAGTCATGCAATGTCTCTGCAATGCCTCTACTTGGCTAACAGTAAACGAGGCCTGCACCCCATATGTTGATGCTGACTCCTTGAGCCTCTGGATAACTTTCCAGTCCAGGGGTTCATGATATCTCTGACCCTGCTGGCCTTAAACACAGGGAAATTATGCCATACAGACACATGTCTACTGCTCCATCCCTCACCATGCTCTTCCCTGTGGTAAGGTAGTGGCGAAGTTAATGGCGGAGCGGATGGTTCTGGAGGCCTGCCCTTTCTTATCCTCATTTTAGACACTCTGGAAGTTAGCTCCTCTTCACTGTCAGAGGAACTTGGAGTCTCATCTGAGCTGTCCTCTTCACTTTCCCTCTTCTTAGGCTCTTTTCCTCTCCGTTTGCCACTCTGTCCACTGTGCTGCGATATGATCTCCTTCACTTCCTCTAAAACCTCCATGCCCTGCTCTATCTCAGCATTGTACTTTCCACTCTTGTCTGTGAGACCAGATTTGACTAAGTTCCAGATTGCCAGGGTACCAGGAAGTAATGGCAAAGTAGAGTCCACAGTCTGCAAGTCTCGACCTAGCCTTTCCCAGCACTGTCTGCTTCGTCCCTTACTGGGAGCCTAACTCCGTCCCTTATCCTGGGAGCCTACGGATAGCACTATTACTTCCGTTACTTACCGTGGAACTTACCCTTAATTATTTGCTGCGTGACAGAAAGTTCCCCGTACAGGCCACCAATTATCACAACCCACGTCTCCAACCAAAAGAGACAATGGAAAAAACTACACGGACGCCAAAGCAGGTCTCACGCAGCTTCTGCTTTATTCTGGGACTGCCCACAATTTATCTCCTTCAGTTCACTCACGTCACCTCACAGCACACTAAGGAGTCCAATCATAGACACGCATGCCCAAGGCATGACTTTAGCGTGCAGGCAAGCCTCTAATGGATAGGCTGATAGAATGGTATCACGAGGCATTACACCATATATCCGGCGAGTTACATGTGTTGCTTCTATTGCGCATGGCTGAGACTGGGACAAACAAGCAAAGGTCACGGTGCTTGGCATCAAGCCAGTGTGCCATCTTGGCCCATGTGGCCACACCCGCTTCCCACAGTAGCCCTGGCTTTAAATGGCATCTATTTCCTTCTCTGCCTTAATCTTTGGCTCAGCTCTCTACTCAACTCTGAATGTAAATACATTAGTCTTTTTTTAAAAAGTTGGTCATTAATTATAACTCAACTATTTCACCTAAATGTACCTGTCGGAGTTCAGGAATTGCCACACAAATCATAGGAACACCAATCTCAGTTAAGCAAGAATAGTCACAAACCCTAATACTGAACATTCAGGACCACAAAAGGGACTTGGAAGCCTAACTGTGGTGCCAGTCTGTTCTCAGGACAGGCTTATAAAGGGAAAAGCCCCACAAAACCCACAGTGAGCTTATACGCGGTGAAGGAAGTGTTGCCTGGTGGTCAGCTCTGACTCATGCCATTTTAGACATAACAGTTCATAAAGCCTTGTGGAATTTTTTAAGATTAAGAAACCAAGCCAGGCGTGGTGGCGCACGCCTTTAATCCCAGCACTCGGGAGGCAGAGGCAGGCGGATTTCTGAGTTCAAGGCCAGCCTGGTCTACAAAGTGAGCTCCAGGACAGCCAGGGCTATACAGAGAAACCCTGTCTCGGAAAAAAAAAAAAAAAGATTAAGAAACCTCATACAGAACATGCAGAATATAATGGGATGTGGTTGGCATGACACCACTCTGAGTCATTATTATTATTATTATTATTATTATTATTATTATTATTATTATTTGTATGTGTGTGAATGATTGGCAGGCATGTTATAAGGACAATATGAAATAGCTGGCAAGCATGGAACAAAATGGCTATAGCTGTGCTAGAGGGATAAACCCCATTAGTATCTGACCTCTCATGTCTCATTCAAGGCTGGAGACCCTGAAATAAGCCAGATGAAAGCCCTTTCCAGGCTCCTGGATTCCTAAAAGTCTGCAGTCCTCAGTCTCTTCCCTGCCCACTGCCCCTCTTCTACACACCTCCTTCCCACACCTTTTGCACACCTAAGACCCCCATGGTGATCTTGGTTGGCAGTAACCTCCTCTTCTTTGGTTCTTTGACATTCAGAACCACAAAATTCATATTCAGCTCCAGATGAATCTCCTCTCTCACCCTAATTCTGTGTCCTTAAGGCACAAACCTTTTTGAGGCACAAGTAAGCAAACTTGGTTCTGGAACTCCATCCCCGCTGTTGTTTATCTACCCTACAGGAAAGGAGGAAGAAATGCTTGGCTCTCTCCTTTTATTAATTCTTATATCAACAAGTTCTTCACTAGTGTGTACTTGGTCCCGGTGACCACTGGCCTCATAAACTGAACCTTCACCCTGTGAATGACCAGGAGATGGAAAGTCCCCTCCTCAGGCCATCCTACTTTATAGGTGGGCCATTCATTCCTGCAAAAGATGGTGAGTTTGTCTAGACAAACAAGTCTATCTCAGACTGTCTTCTTCCCTGCACATGGGAGGCCCAAAGCCAAAATCCAGCTGGTTCTGAAATCAGATGAGAACTAGCAAGTTCTCCTGTTTCTGATAGGGGGTCAGGGACGTCCTCTGTTGCCCCTGGCCAGGTCCACTTTGCTCCTCTCAGCCTCCAGAGTTAACCTGGAAACAGAAACACAGAGCCAGAAAAGATGGAAGACAACCAGGTACAGCAAATCTTGGCTGAGCCCCCACATGAAGTTTGTCAAAGATTGATACCCCAGACTCAAATAGTATGCAAAAGCAAAGAGCATTTTATTCTGCATTAGTCCAGCATGTGGGGTAGTCCAAAAGTCTACCATTTACCAAGATGGAGATGACCCAGGTGAGCTCACAGGCCCAATTTAAAGCAGATTATCAGAATTCCTGGGATGGGTAGGTGACCTTTATCTTGATTGGTTGGCTCAATCTCTAGGGCTATGGGGGTCTTCAGGATTGGCTAGGGCTCTGGGGATATAACGGAATCGTTACTGGGGGTGGGGGGGTGTCTGGACACTGTTGCTGGGGAGGCCTGGAAACTGTTGCTGGGGAGGCCTGGACACTGTTGCTGACTCATTGCTCTTGCCTCAGGCCAAAGGCAGGGTGGATGATATCATGATGGAAAGCAATGGTTGCAGCCCTCTGATTGGCCCAGACCGGTGGCACTGGCTCAGTGCTCATTCCTGGAAGCGAATTAGATAGGAAGCCTACCAAATGTGGACGAGATTGGCACCAGCACAAATGATCTAGGTCAAGTGAACAGAAGCCGAGAAGTAGGAGTCAGAGCCAGCACTTTATAAGCCCCGAATCTCTTAGAGGAAAGGGAGGCAGAGTCTCCTGGGAAAGGGAATGTGGTCCATTGAAGAATGTTGCCCCCCCCCCATTAAGTTTTCACCCAGGTCTCCACGTGTAGTTGTTCAGTGGCATTCTAATATCCCATGGCACGGATATGTCTCCCAAAGGCCAGTGTATTAAGGCTTGACTGTCAGTCTGTGGTTACTAAGGTAGTAGAATCCTTGAGAGATAATGATGTAGGGTCATCAGGCATACCCTCGAAGGGGACTTTGGACTCCAGCTGCTTCCTTTCCTCATTACCCGGTTACCTTGGGGTAAGCAGGTTTCCCCTGGCACTAGCTCCTAGACTACTATGCAACTTGCCGTAGCCCAATAGATCATTGACTGAAACCTCTGAATCTACAGCCCTTCCTCCACATCGACTGATGCTATTGGCTATTTTGCCAAAATTAAGGGAAGTAGACTATTACACTACCACTGGGGAAAGAGATATTTCCCTTTGGGGACTCTGAGACCCTGGATGCTAACTGGCATTGATTCCGGGAGACCCAAGACATCACTCTGGCCTAGTGAGAATAGAGGCTGATGTAGTTTGAGCTCAAAGTGGCCCAGTGTGTCCTCAAAAACCATCCTTTAGTTACTTTCATTAGATCTGAAATGAAATTAGGGTGGTATATTTCACAGTTGAATTCCCAACTCTTCCCATGTGTGGATTGAGGTCTATTATAGTGAGAAAGGTCAACCAGAAGCAATGAGAACTGCCTCAAACTGATCAACAGTAAGCTGAAAGAATCATCTAGACTGGTAGCAGAGACTAGTGCTATCAACAAGGACCAGATCTCAGGAGGATGAAGGAGAAGGCTCTATGTAAATTCAAGGCCTTCCACAGGCAACAAGTGCATTTCAGGTCAGAATGCATCACAGAGTGAGACCCAGTCTGAAAAATAGAAAAAGAGGTTCTGAGAGACGGCTCAGTGGTTAAGAGTACTGGCTGCCTTTGCAGAGGACCCACTACCCAGGACTCACTACCCAGCATGCACAGGGATGCTCAGAACCATCAATGACTCTAGTTTCAGGGGATCTGATGCCCTCTTCTGGCCTCATTGGGGCACTGCACACTTGTGGTGCACAAATACACACTCAGGAGAAACACCCATACATATTAAATGTAAAATAGAAAGAAAGAATGAAAAAGAAAAATTAAAAAGAAAAGGACTTGATGAGCTGGAGGGATGGCTCAGTGGTTAAGAGCACTGACTGCTCTTCCAGAGGTCCCGAGTTTGATTCCCAGCAACCACATGGTGGCTCACAATGCTCTGTAATGGAATCTAATGCGCTCTTCTGATATACAGGTGTACATGCAGATAGAGCACTCATATATAAAATAAATAAAGAAATAAATAAATATTTTAAAAAGGACTTGAAAGGTAGATGAATACTGACTCTTATTCTTTTCTCATCAACCATGCAGAAGGAAGATGGATCTTGAAGACTAAAGGTGGAATTTTTTTTTTGGCACCAAAATAAAAGTATTTGATTTATCTGCCTTTGATGTTCATTTTAAAGTTTGCTCCCCACCCCCTCGTCCAGGGTTCAGGGACCATTTCAGAAGCGGGGATACAAAGATTGTAAGAGCCAGCGGTCATGTTTGACCTGAGTGGAAACTGTTTCCTGCACATGACCGGGTTATTACCCTCATGAACTCTGGGTGACTTCAGTTGTCTGCACAAGATCAAGCCAGCTAGCACTCTAGCACGGAGGGGGACAGGTTCATGAGCTGAGGGGCTGTGGGTTCTTGTGTTTAATAATAAAATCTTAATCATTTGATTTTACCAGTGAAGAGCTGGGAGCCAGATGCTGATGCCAGAGCCTGCTAGCTCAGAGAGGCAGAGAGAGCACCCAGAGGACCTTCCTCCTCAGCCCCAGAAACAATGCCCCTTCCCTCACTCCATCACACAAAAAAAACCTCCTTCACACGCAACCAGTGCCCTGCCCTTCCGTGATCTGTGTCTCTCTATCCATCCTCCTGACTCCCTCTTACTCCCTACGGGTTTTTTTTTTTTCTCTTAATAATCCTATGTTCACCTCCTGTCAACTGGTTGCTTGCTCTGCCTCTTGACCCAGGGTTGACTTTATTTAATCCTGTTTATAGTACTCAAGCAGAAAGCTTTTGGATTAAAGGTATGTGCTAAGATTGAGCCACACCACAGCTAAAATCGGTTCTTTTCCAGTAAATAACATGATCTCGGGGTTTACAGTGTGATCAAATATCTAGCAGCAGTGGGCAGTTAATCGTTTCTGGGGGAGGGAGGTCAGTTTCCTTTACAAGTGTGACCCTTGGTAAGGGTGTCATGCTTCAGTGGATGGCCCCATACCCTAAACTCAACGGGTTATTAAAGAGAGGCTATGAAGTTGGGGGGGGGACAGTAGACAGGTAAGAGTCAGTTTAGAAGGCTTTGGGTGAAGAGTGAGGGATGAATATGATCAAAATACATTATATAAAATTTGCAAATAATTAATTAAATATTACATCGAAAAACTATTTCCTCTACTGAAACGCAGCTCTAGTTGGGAGATGGAAAGAGTAGGAGCATAGTAATTTGACATTTAAAGATGACACTTCAAGGAACATTTTCCCCATGTCTTATGCAGCTGATAGAGAAAGCAACTGAAATGGTCATAGACAGAGGCACACAAGTCACGGCATAGCCTTTAAGAGAATAATACACGACCATGAAACAGAGTGGAGAAGATCTCTCTACCCTGCTGAAGGATGAATATAATGCATCAGTGGCTACAAAACAAAAGGGAACCAGTAGGAGTCTCACGTCTTAGAAGTAAGCCTGTCCGCCTGTGGCTGGACTTGGTTCCTGGAAAGTATGACCTTAGGTCAAGCAGCCATCAGCCAGCTAAGGTCCCCACAGCTGAGATCTGAGAGCACATTCTCACGCTCATCCTGCTTTTACATATGTGTCACATACACATGATTTCACATAAGCCAAAGTACTAGCAAGAGGAAATTGGATCACTGACTGGCTTAAAGAGAATCCAATCAGGACCTTATGGTAATTCCCACCCTGCCAGAGCTTGTGGCTATCAAAGATAGTCTGGAAACTAAAAAGGGCTTGAGTTCTACTGAAAGAACAACTGCCATTTAAGTAGCCAAAGGGGACTGCCCAGGAAGGGTGGAGTGCCTTTGAATCCATATATTTCTATACAGTTTGGGTTAAGAGTGTACTATTGATATAATAATACTTATTCTTTCAGCTATGTATGATATCCCATTCTATTATTTATAACCTGCACTCATAGGCAGATCAACTCACAACCTCAACTCTTTATTATTAAAAAATGGAATGTGATTCTCAAGTTAAAAAAGAAAAAGCAGAAATCACTAAAGAGATGTGTGCTACTCTTGTTCTTGGGGGAACAGACTATCTCCTGGCTATAAAGATTCTGGAATGTGTGGTTAGGTTTAGGGAGTGGTTAATACTACCTTTTTAAGGAACTGTTTTTGTTTTAAGGAACTGGAGAGCACAATTATTTGTTTGTCTGTTTGTTAGTCACTTATTTATTTTTGAGACAAGGTCTCAAAATGGAATGTGATGTCTCCCTGGCTGTCCTAGAGCTGATTATATAGATGGGGCCTGGCCAGAACTCACAGAGATCTACCTGCCTCTGCCCACCTCTTCCGCCGAGTGCTGGATTTAGACATTCTGTTACTTTCTATCAGTTCATCAAAGAAAGTGAGGGCAATTTTTTTTTCTCAGCCAGATTTGCTGTTGTTTTAACTGCTCTCAACTATTTTGTTCTTTGGAAGGATTTGGAATTTGATTTTAAGAAGTGATACCTTTGGAAATTATTAGTTTAATTTTATTCATATCTAATATCTAATCTTTTTTCCCAAAGATTTATGTATGTATGTATGTATTTTTAACTGCTCTCAACTAGTTTTTCTTTAGAAGGATTTGGAATTTGATTTTAAGAAGTGATGCCTTTGGAAATTATCAGTTTAATTTTATTCACATCTAATATCTAATCTCTTTTTTTTCCAAAGATTTATTTATTTATATGTGCAAGAGTGTTTTGCCTGCATGTATGTATGTGTACCACATGTGGCCAGAAGAGGGGACTGGCTTCCCTGCACCTGCAATGAGAGATACAGACAGTTATAGGTTGCCATGTGGGTGCTGGGAACTGAACCCAGACCCTGTGCAGGAGCATTGCTAAGCCATCATTCCAGCCCTTGACCTTTTATACTCTTTGAGACAATATCATCATGCTCAACAGTCATCTTCATTCAGAAAACACTACTTCCAAATCACTTCAAAAGCTCCACTAAGAGATGGTTAGTCACAGCACGGGTGACAGGAGAGGCTAGACAGCGTCTCTTCCTCACCTCTTCCTCACGTACAAAGCGACATGAAAGTCTCATTCAGAACTGGGTCTCATCTTGCACGCTCCGCCCACCCTCCTGTTCTAGGAGGTTCTCTG